>BQKZ01000794.1:22883-51407 GCA_036244855.1 Temnopleurus reevesii
GGAGGAGGAGGAGGAGGAGGAAGAGGAGGGGGAAGAGGGGGAAGAGGAGGAGATGGAGGAAAAGAAGGAAGAAGGGGAAAGTACGAGGCGCAGGTGGAGGCGGAGTAGGAGTAGGAGGAGGATAATCAGACCAAATATCACACAACGGAGACAGAAAGATTGGTGTGCTATCCATCAAGTAAAGGAGTAACCAATATTTGATATTAAATACTGAAAAATTTAAACTTATCAGAAAGCAAGACATAACAAATTACAGAGGATGAAAACATAAGAACTACTGCGAAGATTAAAAGAATGCTAACGAACAAAAGAAGTGCACATGAAAGAAAGCAAGCAAAACGTTGATTGAGATGAGTTACTCTCCATTCCTAACTCAGTGCTCTTGAGTTGCTTGTTAACTGTATCACCATCAAAATACAAGGTCAATTGCGGGGAATAATTCCTGCAAAACAAGAGCGAGTGTTTCACATCCATCAGATTACGATTGACAGATTGGTTTGCAGGACAGGAATTGCCTCTGGCCTGATCCACTCAATTTACTTCCATCCAATCGTTCTTTTTTCCTCTTTCGTTTCAATTTTACATCTCTCTCTCTCTTTATATACAAATGATACATTATGATGCAGTGGCTTCGATTATAACCTTCCTAACAGAGGTCACAGGTTCGAATCCTATTCATGGCCTCAATATCCTTCAGCAAGAAATTAATCCACATGTTGCAGCACTCAACCAGGTGAATATATGGGGACCCAGCAGGAATCTATTCCATGAGAAACTAAAAATCTTATAGCAGTCTGGGGAAAGTCAGGGATATAATGCTGTATTTGTGGCTATAGTGTTCAAGGGACTTCTTATTAGGAATTATGAAGTATTATATGAAAATCATTCATCATCATTATCATTATTTTTATACTAACATGTTGTGACTAATGTAGAAACCAAGGGCTGCTGACAGGGAAATTGGCATAAAAGCAACAAATTGAGTGATTTCTGCTCGGTTTGAATGCCTTAGAAAGAGAAGGGTTAAATGAGGTCATGATAGATACTGTGCTGGTGATTCAGCTCAGTTTGAGACAAGTTTTGGAGGGTTTTAAACAATTTAAAAGAATTTGGAAGAGACAAGACATCTTGTCAATCTGAAATTGATGCACAGTGGGTGGAGGAAAGAGAGTCAATGGAAGGTCATGATTTGTGTTTTTATATTTTCTTTCAGTTGGGGTGGGGTGTTTCACAAAAATATTAAATAGTGTATACTGTTAAAAGCTATGGAAATATTAGAATTTTATTGGCTGTGAATAACAAATTCCTTAAGAAAACAGGCAGACGAAAATCATTGTGAATATCACAGTCTCTAATATCAGGCAAACTACATGTAGTATAGTAGGAAAATAAAAAGATTTATTGCTTTAAATATGCTTTTCATAAAACTTGAAAACCATACCCTGGATAAAAAATTAATTTTCTCCTGGGAAATAGCTATGGAAACTGTCCATCTGGTAGCAAAATGTATTGATGGCTACATCAATATTTTCTAGAAATCACATCCATTTTCAATCACAAAACCCCGCTTCAGAGAATCGCTCCACAACTAAGACAAAGGCGCTCTCAAAATGGTGCCAGGGCTCGTTAGCGAAACCCGTCTCGCGAAAGCGGGAATCAAAACAATGTTAACGCAATATCACATCAGCCCTAAGCATACTGCTGCTCCTGTGGAAAAAAATTGCTATGAAAAAAAATGTCTGCATAATTAAATCAATAAATCAAATCTGCACATCCATGTGTTCACGACGGGAGTGAGGGGAAGAGCGCGGCGAGAATTTAGGTCAAATCTATCGCACCGCTCATCGCCGCAAATCAATTAGATTTTCCCTCGGCTTTGCTCAGCGCCTTTGTGCGGGATGATCCGTGCAATTATTTAGTAAACTGACAAATTTAGCTCGGCTGGGGCGAGACGATGGAAGCGCGGGTGAGGCATGGGGGGTATCGACGGATGGCGTTATCGTTAAGGGATGGCCAATGATTGGATTGGTTAGAGGGTTATCAAATAGATGACCGAGATGGGATTGTGGAATGAAATGTTATTGCAATTAAATAGATATTGACCTTGAACGTGTTGATTGGTTGTCGTTAAATCTTAACTGCACATCATCCATCTTGTAAAGCTGATTCCTTGTTGCAGACGAAGTGCAGGATGTCTATTACATACAAAATTATCTTTGTGCTTTGAACCCTTTAATCCGTTCAGTTTTTTATCATCAAGGATAATTGATCGAAATAAACCAAGATATTTGCATAATTTTGTGTACAAGCATCATTGAACGTGTTGCAGGTTGTTAATCTATTTCAAATGTTATAGTCATTGCCAAATCAAATACAAATTCACATACCACTCCTTTACATTTGCATTCTCAAACCCTCAATTTTTTTTTAATTTACAAATGAAATGTGATCTTCTTCAAGTTTTTTTTTTTTCCACATTCGTCTTCTTGGAAAACTACCAATAGATTACCTCTTTCAAGATCAAACTTTTAAGATAATAAAATCTGGACGAATTCTTATTTCTTGAAAATCATACATTAAGAATTCAAGTTCAGATGAGGAGCCCCCTTTCCTGAAATAATTTCAAGAGTAATGTTTTCTTGGAAAGGAGTTTTATTGGGGAGGAATTGGAGAGCGGTGGGGACAGGAGATAAATAATGCAATCATCTGGGCAAAATATCTCAATTTATGCAACTTTCACCCTCTCGACCAACATTCACAGTAGCAGAAGAGATAACAAAATTGGACAAAGTAAGCAACTTCATTCAAGCCTACACAATAGCTTCATGATTACAGAAGAAAATAGCTAACACAATTATTCACTGATCAGGTTCGACACCTCTAGCTCTACAACTTTTCTCAAAAGGACAGAAATTTTCATTGGTTGCCTCTTGCTCTAGTGAATGGTTGTTAATTACTTTGTCCAAATCATTTGTCCCTAAAGCTCATAGTGCTTAGTATCATCTTGGGGCTTCCAATGAAGAGAAACCAGCAGGCCAGGCTGGAACAACGAGTTTCGATCTCCTCTCATCACTCCAGTAAGATAGGAAGGTCATTGGCAGAGGGCCATCAGTTTCTTTCAATATGTAGGACTGAACAAAACGATGAGTCATAAAAAGTCTTATAATGCTGCAGTAACAAGACTAAAATTGTTATATTACTCCAAGATGCGGAAGAAAAACCGTGCTTGCAGTTGGATTAAATTCATTAACCGAGTCAATTGGCCAACCAGTCAATCAATTTCCTCTGATCAGGAAAAAATTACCACTTTAATTTGGAATGTAATGAAACCTAATAAGAATCTAATTAATTTCCTGTGGCACTCCAGGCCTATACAGAGATGTGAACTGTTCTGGAATATGCATGAGTTTACAATTAAAAATAAAATGTGAATAATGCAATGACAGCTGAACAAAAGCGAGAGCCAACATAACTTGTCACAAAAGAATTGAATTAAGATGAAAATACACCTTATGCATATTCTAGAACAGTTTGCACTTCTGCAATACATATCTTTATGAAAAAGACATTTTTATTGCAATTATACCTCCCACTTACTCAGGATAGGATATAATAATAATATGCTCTGCATTCTTTATCATACCCTAGTTTGCAAGTATGAGTAGTATCTGCTCCTTTAATACAAATATCGCCATGGTAACCTTTTCTGAGATGCTCCTATTTCGCCTAAGATGACAAAACCCTCGTAACTCACCCCAGCTCGGCGTGATATATGAAGTGTCTGACTGGCTGACAACCAGCCGAAACGAGAACTCTTCATCTAGCGGATTTTGCCTGGATTATAGCCCCCTCGCGGGAGCCGAATTGAATAGGGTGCGATAAAAGACATGGGGATCAGATTCGGCAAGATAAATGTGCGACTGATTGGCCATAACTCATTTACTATGGAGCGCGAGAGCTCTCCGAGGAAATAACATCTGACGCTCTCGTGTTTGACTGTGTGAATAAATGATGCGGTGTCGGGTGCGCAGCGTGTCGCGTCCCCGAGCTGGTTTAATTCGCCAACCGGGGCGCATTCTTTAATTCCGTGAGCTGAATAATTTAGCGCCTGTGATTTAAACAAGCCATTTAGGGGCTGCATTAAGAGCGGCGAAGCACCGTCCGGGGAGGGTGGGAATATTTAATGCAGAATTCTCACTAGCATGGATTATAAGCATGAATAATGGATGTGTCTTATCACGTCCACAACGAGGCAATTCATCTGTATAGGTTTCGTTCTACAGCAAAAGTGAAAACAGCGATACTCAATATTTTTCCCCCATATTTCTTTTCCTACTAGGTTTAAACTCCTTTGCAGAAACTTCACACAAGGTTGTTCTATGCAAAAAATTGCAAAACTTTCTGAAAATTAAGAGGCCATAATTTGCCAATTACAGAAGTTTTTGTCAATCACTTTATGAACATATCATCAAACAGACACCAATTCAAATGATTAAAAAAAAAATATCAAGCTCATTACATGCTGGGCATCCCGCAAGTCTCCGCTCGGCCACTCTACAGGATGAAATTGCAAAATGAATTTTTTCAAGATGAATCATGCCATTTTGGAACGATTCTATTTGTCCAATAGAGGTCAGCAGGAAAGGAAAGGAAAACTTCAGGAAAGAATTACTATTAATGTATAAGCAAATATATAAGCTACAGAATTTTTTCGACATTGGACTAGTTTGACACATTTGCATGTTGTTACATTTTTGACAGTGTTTGTACACACATGAATGTGCATCATACAGCGTGAAATTGGCAAAGATAAAATCACCGTGAAAATTTCAGCTTATACAGTATTCTACCTGATTGATGCATTACAATGACTTTTACACTATGGATGGAAACAGAATTGACACTTTCTTAGTTCGCAGTGTTTCAATGTCGAATATCAAATCAAACTTGTGAAGTATCTAAATACTGAGGTGATATCAGAATTTAAAAAAAAAATCAAAGTAAAAAGTGTCAACATTCCATTTGAAAATTGAAATTTGTTCATAAAATTCAGGTGTCACAAATCTATAAAATGAAACTCTAATCTCACTTTCTCTTGGCCTTAATCTAATTTCATCCAAATGGCGCCTCCCAGTTTCAAAGAATCAATTCAAGGCCTCATTTATGACAATAGCCGCTGGTCAGAATTGTTAACCAATTATCACCAATTAGACCTAAATTAACCAATTTTCCCTTGTAACATGGATGTTAAACACGAAGACTCCATTAAAACTAACATTGACTAATCAAGCTCCCAGACAATTCATCCCCAGAGATAAAAACTAAGAATAAGACAAGGGTGGGGCGCGTTCATGCACCTGCGGCCGACTTGTGCCATGATTTACACACATGTGTCAACTCTGTCGGAAAAAGGGGGAAGAAATCAGTCTGCAAAAGCAAACAGCCTTGGTGCGCTACAACATGAACAGGATGCGGATACATTGCTTCATGTTGCGTTTGGGGGCAACGAAATGTTGAGTTTGACAGGGTTGAATTAAGCCCTCAGCGGGGTGGACGGAAACTGGGACTAATTTGCAATTAGGAAGGGGTAATAATGCTCCAGGCTTACACTCCCTTGATGATAGTAGGAGGTGGTCGTAGATGTCAAGATTTTGAAACTTTATCTCATCTTCCGTTTCTCCTATTTCCATCAATCCGTCATGAATGGGTGAAAAGAAGACCTGTATTACTATTTCATTTATTCTTCAAATTTTTTTCTTCTTTTGAAATTTCATCTCATCTTTCGATTCTCCTATTTCCATCAATTTATCATGAATAAGAAGACCTGAATCAAAATTACTGTTACATGCACTCTTTCAACCTTTCAACTTGAAATCGATCTGGGGTTGATATGCAAATGATTAAAAAATTTCTTGCAACACCAAAAAGAGTCATATTGGCTCCCTCACAATTCCCTGATCAGAAATAATATGGCCTATATTGAGAATTATAAACATAACATAGCAATTTATAAATTGATTCAAACAATAGTGCTGATATTAAAGAGGGTTAATATCTTAATGATGAATATTAACATAAAACAATAACATTCCTTGGTAACCATGGATACAGCATCATCTCCTGTCATATTTTGAGTGAGTCTTCTATCAGTAATTGTCAGAAATTAAAAAAAATAGATTTGAAATGGTATAATTCATATTTTTCCAAAAAAAATTGAGAAGAATGCGAAAGGACCCCAAACCCAACTGCCTGACTGTTTCAACAACAGCTGTCGGAGTGAGTTTGTCCAGCGACACTGATTTAGAACGAGCTAACGCATCAAAATGAGTTAATATTCAAACCCTGCTGTGTTGGCTCGCTGCGACCAAAACAAAATTTACTTTAACGGCACTAATTCCATTACAGCTTCATCTTGGATTTTTTTGACGAGTGACGGGACGTTGTGAACAGAAGGAGTAACAGCGGGGAATTATGGACGGTTTTCGTGTAGGGAAAAAATGCTCTGAATAAATCAATATGGTTTAACAAATTTGGCCGGATTAGTCGGGACAAAGCTGGATGATTTTACCATTCTGATAAAATGCTCCAAATAAATCAGTATAACAAATTTGGCCGGATTAGTTGGACCAAAGCTGAGTGATTTTACCATTCGGATAAAATGCTTGAAATAAATCAACATGGCTTAACAAATTTGGCCGGAATAGTCAGGACAAAGCTGGATGATTTTACCATTCTGATAAAATGCTCCAAATAAATCAACATGGCTTAACAAATTTGGCCGGAATAGTTGGGACAAAGCCGAGTGATTTTACTATTCAGATAAAAAGGATTATAAGACTATGTCTGACTGTGAGGAAGATTTATCTGTCAAATAGGGGCGAGAGTGTGACATGGGGACACAGTTGTGTATTGTGTCTCGGGCACTTGAGGGCTCTTGAAGCTATGTTCCAGAGAGCGTCTGATTTCGTACAACTGTCTAGACTAGTAAGAGAGGAAAGGCGTAATTAGCCATCGCAGTATTGATTCCAGAAAGTGCAAGTGATGTGGAGTTATCCTCACTCGTGATGGAAGGCAAACTAAACTTTGGAATGGTTTTCCTTACAAGCACCATGTTTACAGTGGACACCCCTTAAAATAACTCGCACTCTTTTTTGAAAAATAAAAAGGCACCCCACCCCCTTGAGACCTTCGAAAATACAGTCTACCCCCATTAGTCGTATCGCTTCACAAGTTGCCAAACGATTGGGTATCACAAGTCATTATGTCGAACCGCAAATATGGATGCTCAGTGCAAAGAATACGATGACAACCCAACTGTTCTAGTGCCGAGTCTCTCTCGCCACACACCACGAAGAAGGTCCGATCCCCGAGGGCGCGCAACCCCGACCTAAAGCCCCGCTAAGCCCCCATCCATGCCAACTGAGACTACCCCTTAATCTGGATAATCGCCGCTGTTGGCCTGTCGCTAATAAAAAGGTGTCATCGCTCAGACAAATGAGTAGGTCTGCGGGATTACCCTCGCTCACGATCTCTCTCTCACTCCCAGCCTCCTCCGAGAACTTCACGCCAGCCCGTATCACCATGGCAACGGCTGCACTTCATCTCAAGAGGGCGGTGATGACAGGAGAGGGACGATGAAGAGAACTTGTCAGAATGGAGGGGTTAATAAGCACTTCACATGACACAGAAATTATGAAATATAAATCCCGCCATGGATGGGTACTTGAGGCAAGCTGTTGAGTGCCGCAGCAACATCTGTCAAACTCTCGAGCAGCCATTTCTTGAAGCAAGATTTTCAACCTCCCCTTGAGAACTTCACAACAGAGTTAACAAGTCCAAAGTACTAGTCTCTTACTCAAAAACAGAAGCCACATTGATTTTCAAGGGCTAAAAAATAGTGAGGAAAATTTATGAAGTTAATTCTAGTTGAAATGAATTCAATCAAAATACAAATAGTCAATTTTACAGGAAAAAAAGAATGGAATTGCATTGGTATTGAATTGGTATGGTTCATTAAAATTTCACATTGCAGCAAAAACCTGATACACGTGAATTTACAGAGTAATAATTGACAAAGCCAAAGTCAAGTTTAGACTAAGTGCATATTGAGTTTATATTCTAGGTGTTTGTAATATTCCAAATCAAAATCAAAATCTCCATTTATACATAGATCCTCAGCATTCTCAGTTCCTCGATATAAAGGTATGGGAAGGCTTCTTTATCACTCTTTGTCAAGATCCAAGATATATTCAACTTATAAAAAAGGGGCAGCGCACGAGATATAGTTCCGAGAAGACATTGGCAGTGAGGATGATGCCAGTTACTTCCTGGATTTTGTGAGACCACTAACAACAAGCTCAAGGGGAGATGACTTTGCATTAGGTTTAAGACCATCTCCAAGGAGCTGATGTGAGATGAAGACAGTGATATGGGATGAGGGTGGTGATGAGAGATGGGGAGGAGGGGTGGAATTAAGGGATGAGGGAGAGAGGGGTGGAGGGGTGATGGGGGAGGGAGGGAAAGGAGGGGAGGAGGGAGGAAGAGGAGGAGGAGGAATAGGAGGAGGACGAGAAGGGGAGATGACTTTGCGTTAGGTTTAAGACCATCTCGAAGGAGCTGATGTGAGATAAGGACAGTGATAGGGGAGGAGGGTTGGAATCAAGGGATGAGGGAGAGGAGGGGAGGAGGGAGAGGAGGGGAGGAAGGGGGAGGAAGGGGGAGGAGGGAGGAAGAGGAGGAGGAGGAGGAGGACGAGAAGGGGAGATGACTTTGCGTTAGTTTTAAGACCATCGCGAAGGAGGTGATGTGAGATGAAGACAGTGATATGGGAGGAGGGTGGTAAGGGCAGGTGTGGAGGAGGGGAGGAGGACATGGGAGGTGATGGAGGAAGAGAGAGGGACAGGGATGATGCTAAGGGGAGACTGAAGCTTTATACAAAAATTAGAGAATCAGAGAGTCCAGAAAAAGAAGGGAATGTACCATAAAATGATAAGAATCTATAGGACTGATATAAAACAGAAGGACAAACGTCTCACATAAAATGATAATATGAAGGCTAAAAAAAGAATGAAATAAAATCTCTACTCCACTGACTTGAAAGAGAAGGGCTTTTTCGTATCCATCCAAAGCTGGATATCATCCGGAATTGTATCTCTCTGCGAAATTCCCGGATTCAATTCGAAATGCACTCCGCACTGCCTGGGAAACCCTCGCAAATCCCAGCCCAATCTGTGACAGCTGATTGCCCAGAAAGCGGCAGCAAGTCATGCATAATCGTGCTCGCCCGTTGACTCGCGAGAGGTTTGAAGGGGGAGGAGTGGAGTGGAGGAGGGTTTACAGAGTGCAGCTCATCCAACAGGGTGTTTGAGAAGCGAGCGTCTGTATCACCGATGTCGAGTTCCGATTCAATGTACTTACAACACTGCAAGCAAAAGGCACAAATGAATCGGACAAAGTAAACAACTCCGATTCAAGCCTTAACAATAGATTTCATAAATTGAAGAATGTACCTTCCATGTTTATTTAACAAACATGTGGCACCTGTACAGCATTTCTCAGCAGAATAAGAAGGATGGAAATATCTTTTGTGTGTATCTAGCCATTGTGAAAGCATGAATGGAAGTTGTTCAATTTGTCCATTTCCTTTGTTCCTTCTCCTTACAGTGCAAGCTATACCCTCTCCCTAATCACATTCTCTCTCCATTGTTCGTAACTTCTACTGTATCTTGGAAATTATCAAGCCTTCATCATTTTCACCTAAGACAAATCCTTCCTTCCAATTCACCTTTGCGGAAAGCACGAGAGACTGTTTCGCTACCATGAATTTGCTAAATTTTTCGCTCACAACAATCCCCATAGATATGTGTACGATGATCATTCAAAACATGAAAATAACAACCTGCTAACATGTTAATGTGTCTAAACGTCAGTGAATTTAATGATTTCTTTTATTCAAGAGTTTGTGAAAATCTATAATGGCATTCATTATTTCATAATGAACTATCAAAAATGTTAGCATCAAATTAAAAATTCAGCAAGTGGGAAAAAATATATAATTTTTTCTATAATGAAGGGGATTTAGATAATACACAGAACTCATGAATGACTGACAGTTTCCATTACAAAGAATTAAGAATAAACAATGTGAAAAATAAATAAGTATTAATTTCCTAATTGGAAAAACCTCCTAGAATTGAGCTGAAATATCTCTACAATTATTTTCAATATAAAGCCCCTAAGAAACAAATTTACAATTTTTCTCATTTCTTTCCAAGTGTAAAGGATTTGACAGACAGTCCAATATAATAAAGGATTTGGTGCAAAATCAATGGTAATTTGGACGAGATGAAAATATATCAATGATTTGGTGAGCTAATGAAAAGATTATTTCTAAAACCGAAGGAAAGTGACTTATCGGAAATGATAGCTTATCACTGGATTGGCGGCACTACATATCTGACTAAAGCAATATTCAGGTGCTTAAAAACCTACTCAAAGAGATTTTGAGGGTTGACAGAGGGATGAATATTAAATGCTGATATACATTTTTATGTAATGTTTTATAATTTTGGAAATAACAAAAATGCAACTTTTTATGTTATCAAATAAATATTAATCACCTTGACACATGAGTGATTTCAGGCGTCACATGTCTCTGGTTCCATAAAAAAGTAAGCCTATAGTGAAATGAAATTCAAATAAGCAAATTTTAAATAAATTACTAGTATAGCTGACAAATTTTCCCTCTAACTCACTGTTAGCAGAATAGCTCCATGATCATAAAAGAAAAGTTTCCCTTTTAATTCATTGACCAGGTGCGACACCCGTTTGACATTTTCCCCCACAGAATAAGAGATAAGGAATTTCTTTTGAGTGCATCTAGCTATTACGAATTCCTACTTGAAAGGAAGTTGTTTATTTTGTCCAACTCTTTTCTCCCTTCTGCTCACAGTGAACGTGTATTGCATGATCATCCTACATATATCCTGGTAGAAATGTGGTTTCTGCGGCAGCTCTGAAAATGTTTCAGGAAAACCTCAATGTTTTGTTCTAAAAAGCTGCATGGATGCAACAGAGACATTTTTCATGTCTAATTCAGAATGCGGTTGGTTCAAGTATTAATTTATCCAGGCTGTCATACTTGGTGCAAGGCCATGTTCAACTATATGATTCTTACATTCACAGATAATATTCCTATCCAATGAATGGAACAATCGTCAGGTTTTATTCTGATCACTGTAGTTGGAAAGTTTTTCATCTAGGATGTGATTACATGGGTAGAAATCGGGGATGGCAACTGTTCCGCATGAGGTGCAATTTCATCTAAATTGAAGGAATTCGTCACAAGCGTATGGATATTGTTGCAAAGCATTCTCTCACAGGCGTATACTCTGGTCAGTTGTTGTTTTATTCACATTCTATTTTTGACCTCATAATTCAGGAACAGTTGGCATCTCTGATATACTGTATATAAGCCAATATTTTAGCTTACAGATATTTTCACGATTTAAGACCAGTTTGACACATTGGCGTGTTGTTATTTTCACGTTTTTGACAGTGTTTGTACACAAATGAATGTGCATCATATAGAGTGGACATTTTCGCGAGACCACAACCGCGAAATTAGCGAAATTAAAACCACCGCGAAACTTTCAGCTTATATAGTATACGCAGGAGAACGATGAGAAACCATTTCTCTGCAATCATCTCTGTTATATGCATAGAATATCATCTAAATTAGCATAAATTTCTCTTTATGCATGCAGTATTTGAAGCCTGCCTCAGGTCATTTTAACCCCAATTTCTAGATAATCACCATTAAAAACTGATCCCTTTCTCAAAAATCCATAAATCCCCAAAATAAAATTGTTTGGATGCCCTCAACAGACCAACTCTCTAAAAATGACCTGATCCAAAAATTTTATTATTACTTTGATAGTCACTAAAATTGAAAAATTACAGTGAAATTAAATATTAATATGTGAAATATGATATAAAAAGACATTTAACGATCCACTTTGGCTCTTCATCCCCCTTTCAGGCGGTGTTGTTCAAAATCAACTGCAAATCAACTGCAACTTTGCAAATTGTAACTCGCATTTTCATTCGCGCAAGGTACGCGCATTTAACAAGACGTGCATGAAACAATGATTTTGATTGGCACGTTCTGATTAATTGCAACTTGCAATTAATTGCAACTTTTGAACAACACCCCCTTAGTCTTAATTTCTCCAATAAATTGTGTAAATTGTGTTAAAAAAAAAGAAATTATTAATAAAAAAACACTATATATTCCAACCGACCTGTGCTTCTTTTTTTTTCAAAAACGGCATCGGAAGGCACCCAAAGATTTTTTTTCTTGGCCTAATGAGGAAACGACCGTAAAGCCTCCGCATCCACTGATGAGGATGCCACTAAACCCTTCATCCCCCAATATCTATGCTAATTGCTGGCAAACCTAGGGTAAGCTATAGCCTAAAGTGCCTGCTTCCACTAATCCCCTCCCGTTATCCATCCTTAATCTCCACCGATATTACTACCTCATCCTCTCCCATACCAACCGTTCAATTTATTTCTAAATCCCCGCTTTCAGCCAAACTCAGCTGAGCTTTGAGAGCTGAAAGGGGTCTATTTCTTCTAATGCTGGTCTTCAAATTTGAAGGATGTTGCCATTTTGCTGTCCCCTCATTCCCTTTTTTTATGCAAACGAGCGACATTTTTCTGGGTCAGATGTATAGAAAATGTATGGTATCAGTAAAGTGTTATTGTTATTTCTTTCAGCTGAATTTTGCTTCATCATCCCGTTGTGGGTTGGGTAATTCAAAATGGATAAGTAAAATGAACTATTTCTTGGAATGGTGAAGGAAAAAAAAATGATGCGTACATGAGATCCATTTGCAAGTGGTTTACGAATCAACATACAAACACACAACTGCTGCACAATCCCTGATATTACAATAAATACATTGACATTAATACAACTACTCCATGATGCATACCCTGTTTCTTTGCAATTCGTTAAAACATGGGTATCATTCCCAAGTTGAGGTTTGGATGGGTTACTATAAAAGTCAATATTTTATCATACGTAAATTTTAGTGAATTCACTGAAATTCAGATCTACATTTACATATTTATATACTTACATATTTAATTAGCGAGTGGTTTTTGCCATGTTTTGAAAGATTATTTTACACAAATCTACAGGTATTATTTTAAGTGGAAATTTTAGGAATGAAAAAGTCCCGAAATTAGTGAAAATAAAACCCCAGCGAAAATCTAAGCTTATACACTATTCAAAACGAGAAGATTTTCAACAAAGAATCAACATATAATGACTTTCTGCGAAGTACAAGGTAGTTTGGATTTTCAAAATAACTCTTTGTTACAAAGATGCCTATTTTGCATTTATAAGCTATATGGTAAAAAAATGCATTGGAACGGGAACAATTGGGATACAAATAATATGACTGTGTCCATGCATCGCTGTAACGTATAAAAGGCAAAGGCTTACAGCTACACGCTTAGGTAGGGATTAAAGGAATAGATGGGATTATTTTATGATGGATGTCGAACAATCCCTTCTTGATTGAAAAGAGCTGGCAAGCGTCCATAGAAAAGATCCATCGGGATTTATTAATCAAACCAGAGTAATCCCTTTCATAACTATTCCCATGCCGAATAGACGAATGACAACAGAGAAAAGGAGACGAATGGTAACGAATATAGGGAGAATTGTTCACATCTGGGGCCTGTAACATAAAAGATGCAATTAAACATGAGATAGATATTAATCGTAAGTCTATGGCAGAATGTGTACCACAGAGATACGATAAATTTTCAATTAATTGTATCTCTTTTATGTTACAGGCCCCAGATATCGAATTGCCTATTCATGATAAAAACCAATCCTTTTTTCAGATCAAACCAAACAATTTTTTATTTCTGACATGGTGCATGATATAGTCGGTTGAAAAGGCCAAGGGTTATAATCTCAAACTTGATTTAAAGATGAATTTGATATAAATTTGTAAGTTGTTGTGAAAGTTAATAGCAGATGTAGATGGAAATTGCAATTTAAAAAGGGATTTGACGGATCAGTGTGTATATACTCTATGCATAGACCTGCTTAAAAGCATTTCCCCCGCTTAATCACAAATTTTTCTTTGTATTTGCAATGCTGTTTACTGGCAGGAATGAGAATATCTGCTATTTTCCCCGAGGCCTTGTCAATTAGGAAAGCAGCTTAGAGGGATCTTTCACTCAAATAAACATTCAAACAGTCTGAATTAACTGTACCAATTTATTTTCCAAAGAGGAATCATGGCCTAATTTGATGCAAAATTGAGAGTTTGGGAAGCAATAGAAAGAATTAATTCAACAATTCTTATCGCCAAATGATCATCACGGCAGGGTTTGACATGCTAAGATTTGTTGTAGATGTCTGTTACACACTTCGGGAAGTGTTTTTACAATTCATGGGGAGCATCCCACGAGTCCGACAGCCCACGAGTCCGACAGCCCACGAGTCCGACAGAAATGAATATAAGCCTACTACATCGACAATTTTCAAAATGAGGTTCGAGCTAGACATTTTAACTTTTACGCTCGCAAGATCGACACTGACAAATTATATGCTTTGAGCCCGACAGCACGCAAACAGACCTACAAGACTGACTAACGTAAATATAGTGCTGTCGGACTAATAGACAAATTTTACCTAGAGTCGGTCTCATTTGCAAAATTTATGTTCGGTCGTAATCATGTGCGTTTTCATAATTTTGTCGGATTAATGAGTTGTCTGACTCTAATCCGTTTTTATGTAATGTCTATTTCGTGCACCAATTATTCAAAATGTCAGCCTTGTAAGCTGTCGGACTCGTGGGCTGTCGGACTCGTAGGCTGTCGGACTCGTCGGTAGTACCCAATTCATGGGCCATTACTTCACTTCCTCTGAAGGTGGAAAACTACATTTGTACACATTACGATTATGCTTACAACTTATTGTGTACCTCGGATGTGCCAAAATAATAACCTCTGTGAAGTATTTTGGTCGAATGTAGTCCAGAATATTTAATTCAAATAAAAATCTGTTCTATCATAATTCATCTTGACACCAGCGGTATCGCGATACTCTTAGCGTATTACCACACACACACACACAAAACATTGTAAGAGTATACAGTGTGCACTTCAATACACTGCCACACCATGCGGAATACGTACTGAGAGAGACTCTTGCGTTATTGGTCAACGAGGGGTCAACGGCTGTTTTGAATTTCGAACGCACGGTGCATTAATTCAAGGCCCGAATAAAATAATTATTATTGGAATAACTATAAATGCTCTTATCATGTCCAATCTTTGTGCTTAATTGATTGGTGGTAAGTTCTAACATTTAGATTAGAAGTTCCAAAATAATGGAGTTCTTTTAGTGGTAAAGAAATTATGACAAAAAATGTTTAGAAGTAGGCTAGGTCTAACCCTATATTTTTCAGTGGAGAATAATGTAGTCCCCTTTTGAGCATTTGTGGGCCCTTTTCGATTGTCATAGCTATGATAATTACAGATTGATTGCGTAGTCAAAACAACTTGCATATTTGGAAAAAAATCAGTGAAAAGTTGGAGGTCAGAATATTTATTTTCACATCTTGTGACAAAATACTTGTACACAAACCATTGCATTCCTACAATAATTACAGGATGATGGAACGGTCAATATAACTTTTAAATTTGGAATGAGAAAGCACAGAAAATGAGGGTATTTGACAGAAGGGGACATTATTCTATATGTTTTGCATGATGACAGCAATTTATGTAGTGTCATTGCATTCCTATATATAATTACAGGTTGATCGAAGAGTCAATATTTCTTTCCACTTTGGGGAATGGAAAAAAACACAGAAAATGTGAGAATTTTGATGGAAGGGAAACAGTATTCTAGATAGTTTTTTAATGAAAAAAAAATTAATGAACCATATTCAATAATACCTTATCCTCTCAAATACATGGAAAACCCAAATTATGAGAGAATTTTGATGGAAAGGAAACATTCTAGATATTTTTCTATGAACAGAATTGATGAACCATATTCAATAATACCTTGTCCTGTGAAATGAATTGAAAAACCCAAATTAATAAATGAATTTTTGTATCTTTATTTCTTTCCTGTATAAGAAATTCATATCGTAACCGAGTGTTCTGACTTATTCACTGGGGGCCTTCTTTTGACAAGCATAGCTTTTACAAAGGTCTCCACTTTCTTTCCTTGAATTGTATCGTTGAATTGTTTTGTATCACCATCCTTTTCGTACCACCTTTTGTAATCCTACAAGTTTATTCAACGTTTCCTCGCTCCTGCTGAGCCCACCCACCGATTTCCCTGATTCCATCCATCACGAACAATTTGCCAGAAAAATGACTCAAAATTTCGGGGTCAGAGGAGGTAATTTGCGTGCAATTTTCTCTCCATTTATTCCACACCAGTCACTGGGTCCCCATGGTGGGCATTCGGTTTCTATTACTAGTCCAGTTGAGGACTCTGTGTTCTGATAGCAACCACATCTGTATATTCTCTTGCACTGAACACACAGGGACTGCACAGCACTCAACAACAGAGTCCTTACATAATCCCCTGATCATGCTTACCCCTCTCATGGTGCCTCTCAGAGGGGTATACAGAGACTTCATGGTTGAGTGTTGTAATCCATATGTGCAGAGGCAGGTGCTATTAGAACACAGAGTCCTCAACTGGACTATTCTGTTGTGCCACCCCCCCCCCACCCCACTGAATTATTTCTTTCAGATATACGGTTTGACTACCTAAATATTGCGAGTGTTCGTCTCACATCTGTAGGCAATCATTGTGGTTTAATGCAAGCAATAAACAAGCCTTTATAAGCCAATTACAAATGAAATCATTCTCATATTTGGCTTAATGGCAAGTCATAAACATAATTTTTATGGATTGGTTGGAGGGAAAATGGGTTCATATGCTGTTAGGAAGTTCCTTGCCCTCAGTGAAAGTCATTCCCTTCATGGAGTATTAATATCTGCAGGGCAAGTCGGAATTGTCTGCTACCTGTTATCACGATGAAAGCTAGGAACCATAGATATGTTCCAGGGGTGATTTTAGATTGGGGTTCCTAGTAAACAATGCACACACTTATCACAAATATTGGGGGCTCCTACTCCCCTCCCCCTGCCCCGTGTTCCGCCAGCCCGGTGTTGTTCTGAGATTCATAGTGGTAACAAGTAAACAAGGAATACTATCTTGCAATGTCGTTCAAAGACTTGGTCATAATGACTATTCCATTTACACAAGTGCTAACGAATTAAAACTGATGCATTTCAATATCATATATTAGTGTACAATTGTTGCTGCTTACAAAGACTTCTTTTGTCCATACAGCCATCAAATTCACAGATTTGTATACTATTCATAAAATCACTGCTGACATGATAAACCATATCTATGGATGGATCATCTTACGGCAAATATCTATGACCAAAACCACCAAATTTCTCTTTAGTACATATCAGAAAATGACAACACTTGGAAAAGGACACATGATATGTCATCAAAGAAATCCTTGAAAATGAATCCTTTTCTATATCCTAGCCGCAAGATGAGTACAACCCATCAGTTTCCATGGCAACGCCTTGAAGATGCACTCTTGGTTTGTGATGCTCTCTTCTGATAGATGCTTCATTTCTCCGAGCAGAATGGTATCCTGACAAGATAATGCCGCCCTAATCTTCCCCTGAGCACTCAGCCTACCTATGGTAGCAGGCCATCACGGACATGGGATCGCCCGAAGAACATCAGCGACCCCCCCCCCCCCTGGATGGATGTTGCATTATCCAAAATTCTCCCCAAACTGCACTAAGAACAGCAGTACCCCCCCCCCTCTTCCCCAACTGGAGGTTGCTTTATCAACAAATTCTCCCTCAAACCCCTATTCGCTGGCCTACTTTGCAGCAACGGAAACATCTTTATCTACCTCGCAAATCTTCCATTTGCGGCCCGCCTTCACTCTCGTTCGCATCCTTGCTCTCATTTTCTGATGTCTCGCAGGAAGACAAACGACGAGATGCGGGGATTCGGTGATGAGGACGACTATCATCCATTTTCATCAGTCAAATCACTATCTACCTTTTATTTTCATATCTCATTTGTGTCATTATCACCACAGGCATAGGGTTTCCAGCGGTGTTCTATATTCGTTTCAGCTGCGATAAATGGCGAGCGACTAAATTTACAAGAGGTGGGTGTGATTAGTGATATTGTTGCTATGGTTCTACAAAATGAAAGCATGAACTTTTTGTGTAAGCAAAGACGAATCATGATATAATTTCTATTGGGTAACCCTGACAGAAAGGTCTTCCTGGCATGGCGACACGTTGTGATATCTCTTCCAAAATTTTAACTCATTATATCATAGCTCATTACTCATTTTCATCATTAAACAGTCACAATGATGTATTCTACTTATTTTTTCCTATTCATATTCTAGCACCTCTATTTTCTAGAAGCATGCGTTTTTCAATCTAAAGATTCTTCTCACTTCCAAATATTGCTTTTGGAGTTATTTTCCCTTCATCATTTCTAATTTTATCTTCCTGTATTTGAAAATTCTTTTATCTATATTTCTATTAATTACCTTCCCCTCTAATACAATATTCTGTATGGTTTCTGAACTCAGACTGCTTTTCCTAGCCCATCTCCAATCCTCATCTTCTTCTTCTCGATGCATCTTTCCCTTTTCTTACCTGCTCTCCCCTTCTCTTTCGACCTATCCCCAACCTCCAACCCTTCTCTTTAACCCCCCCCCCCCCAAAGCAACTAGCCCAGTTTGGCGCATGTCACTAGAGCACCGCTGCTGGGCACAACAGAGGCCTTATCATATCGGATCGATGCGTCTCGCTAGATATTAATCTAAGTGTATTTTCCCCTCATTCCACGTAGCCATCCTTGTTGCCATTTTGAGGATTACGATCTCCAGCCGAGACTGCAAAGTGACGTCTCCGTGGCGACCGTGAACCCCCTGGCTACCGCATTATGCCTTATCTTGCATCCATCTTCTATAATTTTTCTCAGCGAGCTTAAAAACTATCTTCCATTTTTCATTCAGCCCGCGCACGCAAGGAGACGGGGCATAAATTCTCGCTTTTATGAATTCATTATAAGACCCATCAGTGCAAGTCTGCTTTGACTAATGCACACAGACTTCTACTACCCACACTCTATACTGCATTATTCCAACTCTCGTCTTACGAGAGCGATCTCGAAATACTTCAAATTATTCATTATTCTACTTCTTTAATACTGCCCTCGGGGACCAACAATACTAAATCATGATTGATGAGATGATTACAATTAATCCATCCTTTTCTAAATTCATAGAACATGAGAAATAAATCATCTCAACAACATCACAAGCTTATGAAAAGGCCTTTCATTTTCATCCTCTCTAAAGTCTCAAGCACTTACAACCTTAACCAAAAACGAAACAGACCATTTACAAATGACTCTATTACAACATAATCAAAGATCATTCATATCGTCTATGAACGACAATTGAAAATCATCATTCACTGTTCATAGACCACTCCATCATAATTGATCTTGTAGCGCCCATCTCGATGCAATGAAAAGAATTTTAAATTGGCAATCGAAAGATCATTCGAAACTCAACATCCTTGTCCTATACTCTCATATCCTTCAGATTCTATTATTCAGGCTCTTTTTCTCCTTAATATCCTCTCAAAAAATGATTTGTTCTGCTAGTTTTGTTTTAAAATTTCATCATAACTGCCTTAAAATATTAAGCTCTGGTGTAGATATTGATTTCATATTGATATAAAATTTGAAATGATTATCATATATTAGCAAAATATTTATACAAACACAAAGTAAACCCGACCAAATTGTATAAAGTATAAATTGTATAAGTAGCTAAAAGTATTTAAGATAGGACAGAAATTGCTTGGTTTTCCCCAGCGACTTAAATATCTAATCTGTAAAAATTTTGTTCACATATAGATATTCAAACCAATGTCTCAGATAGGTTTGTGACATATTACAAAGCAATTTTAAGATGTTATTTGGCTTTTTCACATGAAATTTGTTGGGTTTTTTTTTTAATGTAAAAATATCACACAACAGGAAAAAAACCCAACATTTTCCTCTCTCCTTTCTTCTTCATGAAGGATATATGATGTCATTGAAAAACTCAAAATACTACTGTTATGATCATCTTAAAAATGATGTAAGAAAGACTTACTTCTGTTTATTGCATTTGCCGTAGTGAAAAGATCAGATCCGGTTTCTGAGGCCTGTAATCAAAAGAAAAAATGAAAGAGGACATCATTGTTAATTACCTTGCAAATGAAAAAAAATATGTGCGAACAATTTTACTCTCAGTTTGAAAACAAAATTATAACACAAATGGATGCTGCAAACAGAAGAGCTGATCATTCACACATTTCGACAAATGGCTACCACATAATTCTCTAATTTATGCAACATCACATCACCACATTACATACATGTACTGTATATTCCAACTAAGCTCGCAAATGATTGCTAACATCACGAATGAAGGTACCTTTAGGTTCTGTAACCTTATCGAATGAGGATTGCTATGGAAAATATATAAAAATCCTGATTCTCTGTGTAGCTGCATTTGGAAGAATGGATATTTTTTCTCTTTCCTTTTTTCCACATATAAATTACATGGAGCATGATTTTGAAGGCCGAGGCTGTTTGAATGCGGCCTTGTATGGACAAAGTTTAGATTTACATTTAAATAGCCAGAATAACCATGTTTGTTGTGTATTTATCACTGGACCCATTAGTTATTTCAATGTGGTTTTCTTCCTAATATGCTTTGGTTTACACACTTTTGTATGTTGAAGGTCAGTTTTAAATAAAGGACAAATGTTTGTTGGTTGGCGCCATAATAGCCAACGAGCGAAAATATTTCACATTCTAGTGTTCCAAAACCACCAATAATTAATCAATGGTAACCAGTGATAGAAATAGGATTTCATCAGAGCATCATATACAGGGCCATTCTGATGAAGGGCACTTTTCTACTCTAGGCAAAACAATAGAGAACTATAAGAAATCCAAAAGATGGCACCAAGGCAAGCAGAGAGGGCACCCATTGCCATGGCCTAGTATTTCCTTGGGCTTATTCGTGCCCTGGGTATCAGTCAGAATCAGTGGAAATTTCACAATTTTCCTGAAATCTGTAAACTTGACGTTGGGAGCACTTTTCTTGCTTTCTTTTATCAAACAACTCCTCAAGAGAATAAATGTTACGATGGCGATATCCTAAACCCTTTGTCCGACTTAAATCACGTTGAACTACGATGAATGGCTAGATAGGCAAGTAATTGATGAGAGGAAATACGATAAACTTTTCTTTTCATTTCTATCTATCTCCTGCAGACAGAGTAACAGGGTTGGTGTTTGGAGTGGGAGTGAAAAGTGCTGTAACCTTATTTCCATTGATGTACAGATTGGGTCACCGAGTTTGCCAATAAAGATCTTTCAAGTGCCGGAGTATCGGGCTTTTTTATTTCCAAGATATGACAGATCGTCCGTTTGTCGTGCGCGATCAAATTTCGGTCACCTTAGCTATCTACGCAAACTTGGCAGGACTAACAATATTTCATCCTTTCCAATTTTGCTTTGCTTTGAGGTTTGAGTCAACCCTCTGTGATAATTGATGATGTTAATCTCGCTAAGCCGAGATGACAAAGAGAATCTTGTTGAATTTGATAACATTTTGGAACAGCAGGTTTAGAATTCACAGTTGTTACATTTCCCAGCTTGCCAATATTAAATAACAGCTCTTTCATGGAAATTGGGAAAAGGTGGATCCAATTCATGAGGGAAGGGGGGTGTCAAAGTGGGTTGCCCATGGCTTGACAAGTGCATTTGAACTCTAAATCTCTGAATAACAACAACAAAAAGGATGCTAAAAAGGATGCAAAAATAAGGATCCAGAACAGAACACCCGTTTAAACCATAGATAGGTCGTGTGTGTGTGTGTGGGGGGGGGGGTGGTATCTGAACATTCTTGTGACAACTTGTGTCCAGATTTGGTAAGAGAAATTTCAACCTCCAATATTTTGTGTGACAGCGAAACAATCTATCCTTTATACTAATAATAAAATAGAAAAAGAAGGCATGGCTGACAGTGTACTAAAGCAATAATTACATCCCCCAAACATAAGAACAAACTGTTTGAAATATTTTGATGGTTTTCTCTTGTTCAACGAGGAACGAAATGCATTTATTACCATAACTTTCATTCGTTAGTCTTATTTAATATGTACCTGGACCCCTTGGAAGAACAGAGGTATTTGTTTTAATTCCTCTGAAAGAGCGTTCCAAAAATAATATGAAAAACATTGGCATCAGTAGATTTGAGAGTACAGCATGCCAGAGACTTAGCGTTTGTTCACTTTGCCCAAATTGGATCACGATTATCGACATTAACCGTTATTGACAATCGGAATCTCTGTTCTTCCGCCAGCATCGCGCGGCATTACGCACGCTGCTGTAGGTGACTTTGCGCACAGTTGTGTCGTCTGTCCCCCCCTCTCCAGGGGGAACAAGCTCGATTATGTCGATGGCATGACAAATAAACGTCATGAGATGAACACTCCGGCGATACCCCTTATTCTACTCCATCAGACAACTCGGAAACCTAAAATACATCAATAATAATAATGTAAAATCGCTGCCTCTTCTCCGTATATACTCAATAAGAAAGCATATTTTCTATTCTAGTGAGTCATTATAAGAAGGATTTCAAGAATTCTCATCGCGTAGCAAAGCTTCGTTGACTGAACGGCGGAGAAGAAAAAAGGTTTTGGTAGACAGAACTAGTCGCTGGAACGTCGGGTAGCTAGGGATTCTATCACGGTAATTCAGTTTGTCAGATAGCCAAGTCTCAGCGAATTGGGATTTATTACGAATCAAATTGAATTAAAGACCCTTCTAAATCAAAACTACAGATAGGGGTGGCTGTGGGGTATTTATTACTGGTGGAAGCAGGCTGGAGAATGTGTCTCGACTCATTACAGGTTAATGAATGAGGGAGGGAAAACAGAGGCAGTATCAAAGCTCGCGGACTAGCGTGGGGGTTAGCAGTTCGGACATGCCGCAGGGAATGGACATTTTGTAAGGGTCGTGTATGTAGAGTACAATAGAAAAGGATTTATTATACAATTTGAAAAAATAAATAAATAAACATTTCCTGAGGTGTGTTGCAAGAAAGTTATGATTGATTATAAAATGCAGTTAATCCACACTGGCCAATCAAAAACATTGATTTTCGAAGTTTTCTTAAAAGCACACACAACCTGCTACTAATAACACAAATTACAATTTGCAGTTCATTTACAAGCAATTGCACTTATCTGATATTTCATTCACGCTCATACTGAGAACCATCAAATTAACAACAGCGATTTTTTTCCCAGCCATTTCCAACAATAATTCAAGATCATAAAAATTGATCGGGAGAGAGTCTGTGCGAAATACCAGATTTGGAAATACTATCTGCTAACACCAATAATTGATAAGTGTCAGAGATGGGTACAAAGAAAAATATAATTTCACATTTAGTGATTTAGTGTGTTCATGCTTCAGATGAAATGCCCACATGTATGTAGGCAGATAAATTTAAAAGACCCCCTCTCCCCCCCCCCCAACTGTAAAAAAAATCTGAGTCAGGGTGAGCACAACTGTATCTAAGCACTTTTCCATGAGCGGTGGGATTCTGATATTGAAGTTCAAATATCATATCGAAAACAAAAGTAAAGGCGCAAGAAAACTTGATTGATCATCTAGTGGAGTTTTCTCAAGTGCAGATCAAATTTTCATATCAAATGGTTAGTCTATAGTTGCAATTGCATATTACTAGGTTTCATATTGCATTAATATCATATCACTACTCATAGATGCTAAGCCCCCCCCCCAGAAATTGTTTGGATGCCCTTAATCGACAAACCCTCTGAAAATAGCTCTATCAGAGAAATTCTTTCTTTTTTTTGGGGGGGGGGGCGGCCTTTTCACTCAAATTAAAAAAAAATCACAGTAAAATTACAGTAAAACATGAGAAATATAACCTGAAAAGTTATTTTTACTACATTTATAAATTAACTTGTGAAATGAAACCTGAAAAATAATTTCCAGACATTTTGGGGCTTTTTACTCAATTCCATGTCTTATCTTCTACATGAAATATGTTCCAAATTTTTTATTCAAGAGATAAATCCATCTGACCAATGCAATTTACAAAAAAAAGTAATTCTAGGGCATCCAAACACATTCGATTTTGATTAACAATCAAACTAGTCTCTAATTAAGGGCATAAAAACTCATTAAGACTGAATTAATAATATATCTAAAACGTTAACACGCTGTTAATTATGAAAGTACTTAATCACCCGCTCTGCCACTTGTTCTGTTCCGCATGACTCCTCCAAATTCAAGGGAACTGATTGTTCATTAGAGGTGAACGCACTTTGCAACTGACAATGAAATGATATGTCAACACAGATCTCATGTAATCTGGTTAGATGTCAACAAGTAATGTGCTCTAATTGGGTAGCTAGGGTTTAATTGGAAATACATACTCTTGTCGTGGGTTATGAATTGATTGACTGTTAAAATGGACGACCGACTTCACAGCTGAACTATCTACTATTGTCAAGAGAGCGACTGAGTGAAAGAGAGGGAGGGATGGGGGAGAGAGAGAAAGAGGGAGAGAGAGGGAGGAAAGGAGGGAGAGAGGGAGGAAAGGAGAGAGAGGGGGAGGGAGGGAGAGAGAGAGGGGGAGTGAGGGCAGAGGAGAGGAGAAAGAGAGAGGGGGAGAGGAGGAGGGATGGAGGGAGAGACAGGGACAGAGGGAGAGAAAGACAGAAAGAGAGAGATGAAGTTGGTATCAAGTCGCAGCGCACCTTGGGTAAAGACGAACTTGGAAGGTAGGGAAGAAAACACAAACGGAAATGGAGTTGGCGTGCCTGTCTCTACACCTGAAACAAGCCTTTCTAGCCAGCACGGCCGAAGCCCCCAAACAAATAGACTCTGCCCACTTGGGGTGTTTGCACATCGCACTCGCCAGGCAAAACAAATCTTCATTCACTCGAGAGTTGCACAAAGATCCTCATCTCTTTTACACCAAGCGAGGGGGACACATCGAGACGGAGAGGTATATAAAATGATTGCAACTGATACCATTCCTCGAATATCCCTGTCTAAATTTTCATTTCTCCGTCTCTTTGCTTTGCTTTCTGTTTCCCCCCGTCTGTTTGCCCGACGCAACGCCCCAAACGCCGCCTGGTCACGCAAGGAGAGAAGGTTTTTCGTATTTATAGAGCGCCATATTACCCCTGCATTCGGTAATATAATCCAATTCAATAAAATTGGAAACATATTGGCAGAGGAGAGAGAGATATGAGATTGCGGGCATCCCGCCTAATGGCAGTTCTGTATCACCGACAGGGATAACATCACGGCCAACTTGATTTGAAAAATGTAAGGGCAAACACGAAAGCGGGTCTTGCGCAAATCTTATCCAGACGAAAATCAACTCATCGACCGGCCCGTAAAGTCAAGATTCCCTAACTCCCCATCCCACCTGATCAGATCTCCGCATATCTGATTTAATACCGCCGAAGAAAATCTTATTGTCACATCGAATAGAGCCCCTACTCTAGAATAAATACCACAAATTCAATCAGAGTTGTCAGGACCTATTTGCTTCAATCCCACTCGCTGGCAAATTCCGACACCAATTTCGAGACAGAAGTCGTCAACGCTATTGTAACGGGTAATATCCCTTCCCCCCCCCCTCTAGTGGAAGGTGAAAAATAATCCCATCGGGCGTAAAGGCTATTTCTCTTGTCCTCCCTCCGTCGACAATTTGCTGGATTTCCATCGGGCAAAATGTGTTTATTTGGGTGATATCGGTGAAGATTGGATTCTGAAGTTCATAGCTCTCTTCAAAGATTGCTCCCGAAATTGAAGTTTATTGTCTGTGAGCAATGCGGAGGATATTACATTGTTTGATGGTGAGAAAGAAATATCAGTATAACTCAGCCCTGATAGAAAATTGATGGACAGAGAGAGAGACAGATAGAGAGAGAGAGAGAGGGAGATAAAGAGAGAGAGAGAATACTATTTGCAGACTCACTTTCTATCCATATAAGTTTGAAATTGCAAATTCTTTGCGTCACATCGTTGAAATCAATTTAAATGCATGGACTTGCTCATTGGGGAGGGATCATTTTAAGGAACATTTTCAGCAAATCGACATTGGTGGAATTCCTCCTTTATTGACGCACAATTGGAAATGGAAAGTACAAAGGGAGTAAAACATAAGCTGTAGAAAACAGAAGTTCAGATTGAAGGGCGACGATTAGAAGAGGAAGGAATTGGTCAAGATTCAAGTGCTTATAAAGGAAGTACTTTGTATATTTGGAAACATAAGTTATTTAGAGTAAAGTTGTTTTACACTGATGATTAACATATACAAACTAGCTTGGTAAAAACAATGTAACAAAGCTATAAATGACAATTTTGTCCACAATATGAATGAAATCAGCACACAGAAATGTCAAGGTGTATAAACAAAAGTACATGATTTGCCATCTCAATGAAATTGCCGAACATAAAGATACACAAGAATCCCATATAAAATTTATAAACGAATCCTAACTTGGGCTATCCATGGAATAAATGTAAGAGGAAGCAATCAGTTTTTTAACCAGTATCTTTTTTTGGGGCAAGTGATTTTCAGCAATTTCTAAATTTGCTTGCCCGACCTGAAAAGTGCTTTAAAAAAGTTATGTAGCACCCTGAATAGTACAGTCAACCAGGAAGAAAACTATTTGCCATTATGTTCCAATCTTTCACTAAAGGCAGATTTTCCAAGCAGAAAGAATGCATACTTTAACAAAAATGTTGTTCTTAATGTATCTGAGAGATCAGATTGCCCAAGGATTTCCCGACATAGCAACAAAATACTGTTGACTTAATTATTGTCATTTAATTGTTACACAGATATTATAAAAATTCAATGGTATGAAAACAAAGCTTATTGAACAGCAAAAACTACAAAAGAATGATAGAAGCATGTAGGGGGCTGTACATTATTATGATATAATCAAATGTGAGGAGAGATTTCACAAGGAAAATTGCCTTTAACGAGATATGAAACGGGTGATGATGACTGGAGTGATCAGATGCTGTTTGAGATATTTAAAACCCAATGTTTATCCTGCTTGGTAATGTGACATTCAGGTGATATGAAAATATGGGTCTCGTGGGTAGAGACGCCTAAAGATAGGAAGGAGGAGATGGGGGTGGGGTTGTGGGGTGTGGGGGGGGGGGTAGCCATTGCCTTTAACGAGCGATCACATGGGTGATTATGACTGGAGTGATCAGATGCTGTTCGAGATATTTAAAGCCCTATGTTTATCCTTCTTGTTGATGTGACATTAAGGTGATATGAAGATATGGGTTATCGTGGGTGAAGACTTCTAACGATAGGATAGTGGGGTGGGGCTGTGGGGCTGTGGGGGGAGGGGGTTAGACATTGTCTTTAAATTGTCTTTAACGAGATATGAGATGGTTGATGATGGCTGGAGTGATCAGATGCTGTTCAAGATATTTAAAGCCCAATGTTGATGTGACATTCAGATGATATGAAGATATGGGTTATCGTTGATGAAGACATCTAAAGATAGGAAGGATGGGGGGGAGGGGCATTTAGGGGGAGGGGAGGGGGTGACACATCGGTAACATGACAATGAGTGGGGTGGTATGTGTTGGCAATAAATCATACATGCATTAGGCCACTGTAGATTCGGAAGCATCAGCTCATCAAAAACCCGGATATACGTCATGACGTATTTCAAATGACATGACCTAAATGTTTAGCTCATGTCGTAATTCAAATACATGGGTGGGAAATACATGGGTGGGATACACATAAAGATGGATGGCCCGGGGTGCTAGTAACATGATGATAATGAATTCATGGTGCATGCTGGTCATTAATTATGAATACATAACTGGGTCACTGTGGGTGTCATTAAAAAACTAGATGAATCCTCGACCGCGCACGGTCAAAATTTATGCCTCCGCCATCACGCAGCCAGAAAGATATGTACGGCTTGTTCCATGCCATCAGAAATCAAAAACATTTTACAAATTCTGGGCACTGCCACCTTTGACCCCACAAACCCAAAATCTCATAAGTTCTTCCTCACATGCTTATACCTAATACCTATAAGTGAGCTATAATGGTTGACTTTATATGTACAAGTTTTCTGCCCTGTGACCTTTGACCTTTGACCCACTGAACCCAAAATCTAATCAGTTCCTCCTCCTATGCTTATACATACTTGAGCCAGGTTTCGTCAAAATCTGTACAGCAGTTCTGAACTTATTGCGGTAACAAGCTATTTTGGGTGATTTTTTACAAGTTTTTTGGC
>BQKZ01000794.1:51795-72976 GCA_036244855.1 Temnopleurus reevesii
ATCTCGTATGCCGTCTTCTGCTTGAAAAAAAACACTCTTTCCCTACACGACGCTCTTCCGATCTGGGGGGGGGAGCGGTGAGGATGGAGGGGTGGTGGAGCATACATTATGGGGAGACTGGGCATATGCAGATTTTTGTGTTTCTCTGACAATATAGCAGAGTAGGGCACCAATTATTATTTGATGATGGTGGTAAGATGGCAGTGATGACAATGGTGGTGGTGGTTGTGATGATGATGATGATGATGATGATGAGGATGAGGATGAGGATGATGATGAGATGATGGTGGTTATGACAATGATGAGGTTGATGGTGATAATGATGATCATACTGGTGGTTATGATGATGACTACAATGATGATGAACAATGGAGAATGCTATCAAATGACAATTTAGCCCTCACGAGTAATGATCATCATAATATGACAACAACCATGAAATAATTCTCATTAACATTACAGTGCCGATGAAAGTGATGATAATGTTGATGAGAGCGATCATCATCCTAGCTCAGAGCATAGAATGAAAGCATCGAGTCCTTCACCACAAATCCACAGACAGCACCACCAAACACCCCCTACGCAGCACCAGTGTGAGAATGATTAGCCCAGCCGACATCTGGCTGCCGATTCTGACACCCCGCTGCATCATCTCCCACCGACTGTGAGTGAATCCAACAACGAGGGGGCCCTCTTCACGCCCGAGAGGATTCCCTCATCGTCCATTGATCACCGGATGCGGGCATTGCGTTCTCCCTCCCGACACCAATAATCCACGGCTACGCAACATTTGCCACGGGGATGGATGGCGGGGCTGAAATATGTGGCAGACGAGGAGACTCTCCTACGCGGAATCACGGAATAGAACGAGTCTCTCGCGTCCTCTGCGACTCTCTCGTCTGTTGCGAAGATTAATGAGGCCTGGCAGGAGAGCGCTACTTAACTTCTCAATAATCAAGCGTAACTAACACTTGTAGGTGCATGCCTGTCTCTCTGGGGATGGTACATTATGTATCCCCTTTTTTCGGCCGAACGGAGAGGGTCACAAGTCCTTGTGTTTGCGCACCTCTTCTCTCAGTACTTAGAGGGCCTCCCGATTGCCCTCACCGTCCGTGCCACTTGTACCCTTGAAACACTCAGAGTATAATTAGCGTCAGCAATTAGGCAGGCACTAGACGATGCAATGGGCAGCATATGGTGCAATTAATGGGTCATATTTGGGTTGATATTCTCGGAAAGTGGCGCATGCTTCGGAAACTGGCTGGCTGGTGTCGGAACAAAGAGATTGAAAAATTACCCACTGTTTTGTTTCTTTAACAACACCCTACCTTTTCCTCTATTAATACAATAAATGCAATTGAAAGAATGAATGTGGCATCCATGTGGACATGGTTAGTAATTTTAGAAATACAAAATAACAACCTATCTTGCCCTATGAATGTCAAAGATTTATTTCACCATATTTAATAGAGAATTGACATCACCCAATGCACAAATATATCAATTTCGTATTCAATGCACCAAATTGAGTGGGCTAACAGAAAATGTAAAGTATTTTGTCCTATCGAACCAGGACAAATTTGTCTCAAACAAAGGGCAATCAAAAGGAATGAACTTCTAACCAATCCAGCCTCTCTTATATGCACATATTCCTTTCCTTTTAGCCCCCTTTGCATGGCCCAAAATGTCAAGTATGATCGCGAATACAGCAGACTCAGGCATTAAAGCTAGCTGCTCCACAACCATAGTTGCGGATTAAATACAAAAGCGGATAAGGAGTTAGCGTGCACTTACGGGTAACTGAATTGATCTGTTCGCATTTTATCTTCTGATAAATCAGCGCCACTGTCTCATCAAAACATCTTCAATGTTTGACGTGATATGGTAGACTTAAAGAATCAGTGGAAGGAGGGTGGGGCTTGTTTTGAAGCAAGTCATGGGGAAACCCATAAGACATACCTATAAAAGTACGACTATTTGTCTTAAGTTTAAAAAATATAGTTTTGATCATCATCAAGAATTCGGACTGCAACAAGCACTTGAATGTTAATAATCTGAAGAAGCATCATAATCCCTATAAAGTTATAAATTGCTGATTAAATTTTATTGAGGTCATTAAAATTTAACAAGGAAAGAAACCAAGAATTAGCAAATGCTTGTGTGGTCATGAAGATGTATCATGCCCTTTGAAGATAATCAAAACTGAAAATACAAATGCACATATTCATAACTCTAATCAAAGATTGCTCGATAGCAATGTCGTCAGACATGAATGCTACTGAGTGGGACTGTACCCTCCAGGGACTACACAGAAAGCTATGGTAATACTGTGAGATTAATCGACCAGGGGATGCAAGGTAAGTGGAGATTATTCAGTTGAATTTGAAATGGCATCGACGAGATACCTGGCCGCTTATATTTACCACACTTTAGCTAACTGGGTCATCATGTAAAGAGAGCAGCAGTATGAGGAAAAAAAACCTACAAGAAATGTAATGTGTGGGCTCGCATCCAGATATTTGAATGTCACAGTTAGAGGATTTTACAATTGTAACTCCTGCATGTATAAGTTATTAGAAAGTAGACATAAAAAAGAAACAACAAACCTTTTCTTGTAGTTTCTCATGCGTTATGTTTTGTGTGACATAAAATTTTGCCATTAAGGAAGACAATGCATAGATGTTTTAATTCAACTAAGAAAAAAATTGCTAAAAGGTATGGAATCTCAACTTCGAAAATTTGCTGAAACTGATTTTTTTTATTCCCATCATTGGCGAGGCTCGCAAACGCCTATACTATATGAAACCATGAAGACAAAGAAAACGGCAGCCTCTCGCATCTTTCAAGGCAAGCGGCGTAGGTCGATGTGGTTTTTCTTTTCTTCAGAAAATCTGCATTCGTGCATTCGTGCATTCTAAGATACTGTATAGCCTTCCGCTTCAATGACATGTATAGGCAACATGACTGAGTTGGGAATATGCAGTAAACAAGTCTATAATTCATGCTCGTATAGAAATCCACCTTTGAATGAAATGAATAATATGAATAGCAAGCCTGGGGCGGGTGAACAGAATATGGAAAAAAAAAACACCCACCGGTATATTGACCAAGGTTATATTTATTATTTCACAGAGCGAAAATAATACCAAAAATTCAATGAAATACCCAATAAAGGGAGCCGAAAACTAAAAGTGATTGCCGTAATGGAGAAATAATTAATTAGTTCAACATTGCTGGTTCACAATCAAACCATAGTGCATGAAAAGCTATTGTAGCTTACCGATGGCGTTCGGTTGAATGATCGACGCTGGATGCGAGTGCGTTGGAGTCTGCGACAAATATCCGTTCGAGGTATTGGTGTGTAATAATCCTGTTTATATTCTCAGAGAAAAGATCCAGTGATTTATGATCAAGCACAAACAGATACCGGATATCAAGCGATTCCAACAGAATGCAGCACTAGTTATAATCCTGATGAACGAGAATGGCGCTAGAATCACACCGATAGGTAGAGCACTTGTCAATACGATTTATCACAGTATCCCTATGTAATCCAGACTGATGTGTATAGCTTATCCAAGCACACAAAGCACCTATATCCTTGACTGAAATCCAGTCTATTAGCAGATTATTATATTTCCAATATGGGGGTATAAAGTGTCACGCACTTAGCGAGAAAAGGAGTGATTGATTGGCGGATTTGATGTGATGTAGGCAACTCCCTAGGTTGGTTGGTTGTTGTTGTGGAGTGCAGCCGAGAGTTGGGTATGGCCTGTGTTCTCCGATGGGGAGCTAGCGGTCGAATGATGCCTACTGCTCTGCTAACCAACTGGGTGCATTCGCTATACTGCCTCCCTCCCTCTCTCTCTCTCTCTCGCGCTTTTCGATGACTTGTAAGCAATGATGATGCAGATTGCTATCCCTATACAGCCATCACCTCTCAACAATTAATGTCACACGTAGTCGGTATGAGGCAGCCCTGTAGCTAACCGTCCATAACAATGAGATCTCCCTTTAATGATGCTTGGAGGGTGGGTGTCCGTTCGGCGAGGCTGGGGTGTGTATGGGGCAGTCCAAGCCAGGGGTATCCCATCCAATGGCTGCTTGGAAGGTGGTCTATCGTTGGTGAGATGAGGGCACAGGCGTGAAGTCTGTGTGTAGAACGTGTGGCGGAGAGCAGTCAACGAGCGCTCGTTGTATTGCCAACGCCGGCTGAGCTGAGAGTGAGTGAGGAGAGAGAGAGCAATGGTGCACTGTGTGTGCTCAGAGAGACACACTCAGAGGAGATATTGAATGTGTGTAAAGAGGCTGTGACGCTGAGTGAGGGTGGGAGAGGAGAGAGAGAAGGAGAGAAAGAGAGAGGGGAGGAGAGGGAGCAAGTGAAAAGAGAGCGCACACAAGATTAAAACCCCCGGGGGAGGAAACAAAACCCCAGCCAGTAATTCGATTGGGACTGCCGACGTGAAAACGCTGGAGAGAGTCTTGGGCATAATATCACACGGCTTTCGTTGTCGCACTCCGAAGGTACTTAGGCACAAAGATGGGGGGTTTTATTCCGGTGACTATCCTCTCGACTAGAAACACATGGCGAGGATAAGGACTGGAGAAAGAGGCTTAAAGTGCGAATAACCCGCTGCGAGGATCAATGGTGGCAGTACGCCCGCCGACAGCCGTACCACCAGAAATCGTATGCTCCAAAACCACAGCCCCCTTGCTCTCCCTAAGCTCCACTTAATACATCCCTCGTCTTCCACTCCGCGTCTTGATGCCTTTCCTCTGAATGGATTAATCGTGTCAACACCCACAGAATGGAAATGACTCGGGGCATTATTTTTTCATTGCCTAATCATCAGGCTGCGTTTGATTGCGGCCCAGAAGATAAACAAACTCTGGGGCGATGCAGGCGAACGGCTGGCTGGGGGGGACTGACGACAACAAGACGGGATCGGCGCTGTGGGTCGAAACAAGGACATTGGTCCCTAAAGTGCTCCTGCTTTATATTCCAAGCAAAAGAAACATCATAAACAGACTCACTCGGTTTAACCCTCCAGTGGAAATAACCTTTTTTCACTCACTCTCCTTCTCTCCTCTTTTATTTGCGCTGCGGCCGGCAGATGCATAACCAAATCATAGCCAGTCAATTATCAATACAATTCCTGCCTGACACATTTGGCATTTTTCACGCCGAATTAGTCCCGACAGGGGTGCCCTGTAAAAACAGCGCTGCCCCCACGCTCTCCTGTGTTTAGACAGCGCTCTGGTTTGCTACATGGCAAATTACATTTGAGTGCGCGCTAGACTGGTTCCGATTATGACCCCCAGCCATTGCCGGTTTGCAAATCATCTCAAACACATCCCTGCCTAACGGGCTCGACGGGGCAAAACATACCTCAATCTACGACACAACGAAAACAGAGGTGAGGGGGGCTAACCATACCGATGAAACCACTCGGGGGACAAATACGTGAAAAGGAAACAACACCATAGGCATTCCTCACAGACACAAATCCATAAAACTGAACCTAGCGACCCGAGGATTGTAATTGCATTTTGCACGCATTACGGTGCGGGAGATGCAATTGGCTGGAGGGGAAAGGAGCCTAATTTCACATTATTTCAAAGGCAACAAGGGAATTCTCTTGGCAATTACACATCGTCGCCGAGAACAAATAATGCCGTAACAGAGGGTGAGGAAGACGAAAAGCAATTCACATCATTTATTTTTTCGCCTCAATGCTTCCCCCTCTCTCTCTTTCTGTCACTTCCATTCTGCAATAATCTCTTTACCTCTTTCTTCCCAAGACGACAGTTATTATAGATGTCACACGCTTGTAGGAATATACTTAACTTGCAAACATGCCCATCTCCCTGGGTACGACTAACAGGATTCATGGTCTAACTTTCTCTCCCTAATTGTGCAATTTCCAATAATTTTCGTTCATTGAGCCCATTTAGGCTCCACTCCTGGGTGTGTGGAAGTTTGCTTTTGTACTGAACATGTAATAGTGATTCATGGGCTGGGGGATTCATTAGGATAATTACACAACAGACATTAGCACAAATATCCTCCGAAAAAGCTTTATTTGGTCTCCCAAAAGAGTGGTAAAATGCTAACGAATGTATGAGAAGAACCACAAGCACTTAACATGTTGCTGATAAAGACATACACACATGTAGTCTGACATCTCACATTTAAAGGCCCGTCAAAATAAAAAAAAAATGAGACAAAAATCTGAATTTCCTTTCCAAAACAATGATGGTTATTTTGACTAATTTCTTAACAACCTCTGATGCATTATAAACAAAACTGGTATAAGTCTATTGAATTTTGTATCAGAATCTGTGACATGCCATCAAAATGCAAGTCAAATATTTTAACATCAAGATTCACGAAATTCAAGTGACATTTGCAAATCTTGCAAATACATTTTGTACTTGGTATAGAATATGATATATGTCTGAGATATAGTTTGCATTGGAATCCAGTGGGCTATTTTCTAAATATAAATTTTTAGGCCTGTATTTCTTCTACCTACAGTAGAAATGAAAGGTACAAAACCTTTCCATTGCAGTTGTTACATCATGTACATGGCAAAACTAGTATCATTAAAGCCACTTGATTTATTGAAGGATGAAATGATAAATTCATTTGCATGATTATTGTTACCATTCTTTCAAAATTAATTTTGGTTTGTCTTCAAGCACCCTGAGATGAGAAAATAGAGCAGCACCCCATCCCTCCTGCCACAGAAAGCAAAAAAAAGGGCAGCGCTGAATTTCCTAGCTCTGGCCCTAATAGACAACGCACACAATCCGATACATCAATCTCGTACCTGCTCGCCAACCAAGTCAGAGTTTATCTCAACCCGAACAAGGCCAATTACTGGTCCGTGATCGCTCTCCCATCCCACCACTTTCCCCATCCCTCACACACATTACGCTTTCGATCAAACCATATTACGCACACCGGATATTTGCATTGCATGCGCACTTTAGGGTAACCGACGGCACGATGGGGGAAAAGGGGGAGGGAAGAACGATGCGCCGTAAAAAAGCGGAGCTGGTTTGGCTAAATTAATGTAGCAAATTAATAAATAGCAGTGCTGCATCCTATCTGATTAAAACAATTTGGGGTTTATTTGCGCTAGGCCGCGAGGCACGCCAAAATGCATCAGCCTTGACGGGACTGGCTCAATTTGGTGTGATCTACGGTGGATGCAAATTCATTAAGGGGCTTAATATAACGCCTGCAATTCCGCTGCACACGAGAGAGGGGAAAGCCCGAGCTGAGACGGCACTCTTCGGACGGTGGCTACGGCTGAATGTCAAAGGTCGCGGGGCCGGGTTTTCCTAGAGAAGCTCGGGCCTTAATGAAATAAAAGGTGTCCATTTCGTGATTGATTCTATTACTCATGAGCTGAATTGAATTGATCAGAGCAAAATGGGGCGTTAGACAAGGAAATTGAGCTTTGTTTTGCGCCCGTCACAACGGTTTAGTTTCATTGTGGGCACTGTATTGAGTGTCTATTGGGGGGCTTCGGCCTACATTCCCCCTTGGCAATGGACAACTCGGTTTACTCAACAATTCCAAAACATCACCATCACTGCCCATTATTGGGAATGTATCCCAAGTATGGAGAAAGCAAACAGGTCAATTGCTAAATTGACAGGAAAGAATTCAGCAATTTGGAATTCAATTTCAGCATTCCCTGGTCCAGTTGTTCGAAAATCAAATTTAGCATGTTCTTTTCAACTATGGTTAAACAACATATATATACAACTATCATACCATATAATTCTAATTTTCCGTTGCTTGGAAATATGACCAGGCCATACATTTCAACATTTTCTAAAATTGTCATTTTGTGATGTAGTCTTATACAGAAATATGAGTAAGAATAACAAAGTGCTTCAAATAAACACAATTTGGGGAGGCATTCTCGACAAAAAGAGGGGCATTGAGGGCTTACGATCACATAAGCTAGAAATGAATTGAAGCCATATTGAGAAATATGAAGTTAATTAATTTCTTTGTAAAAAATATATCTTGAAATTAAATCAATAAATGATACAAGAAGCATTGAACAGTAATAATTTCTTAAGGAGAAAACCGTCGGACACACAATTTGCTTTACTGTGACATCAACAGATCACAATTCTAGAAGCACTTTTATTTCACAACCCAAACTGCCTCATAACCTTTTCCCAAAATCTAAGCAACATGTCTAACATTGAAGCATGATGAATAACCAAGTATGAAATGAAGCATTTGTCATACAAATTTGTGTGTACAGACCTTTGACCAACAAAAAGCGCGATGAAACGAAACCTTTGATGCTGCCAGAAGTATTGAATTGTATCTTTGGCTGCATTCATAATTTTCCCTCGTGAATCGCCACAGGGCCTGCGGAACATTTTCATATCTCCATTATGCGCATGTGGAGCTAGAGCACACAAACCGAGACATTGTCTTGTTCGTCGGAAGGGAGAGCGTAATAACGTTTTTGATGTCTTTTTCTTGCGAGTCGCTGGGAGTAGTCACTGTACTGCAGAGCATAATACGCAGATAATTTCATCTGATTGCTTTTGAAATTTAATTTAGAATCACTTATGGGTGTAGGGGAGCGCATCTTGGAGGGGTCAAAAACTGAGAATGGGATGAGTGAGGAGAAGGAGGAGAAAGAGGAGGAGGATGAAGAGCAGGAAGAGGAGGGAGAGGAGGAAGAGGAGGGGGAGGAGGAGGAGGAGGAGGAGGAGGAGGAAAAAGGGGAGGAAAAGGAGGAAATGAGATGAGGGGAGAGAGTGCAATAGAGAAAAGCCAGGAAAATAAGAAGAGGGAAAAAATTGAGGAAAGAGGCAAGGAGGGGAGAAAGAGAAAGAAGAGAGAAAATTGAGAGTTGAGAGAGAGGCAGAGAGAGAGAGAGAAGGGAGAAAAAAAGAAAGAGAGAGGGGGGGGGGAGAAGGAGAAAGATGGAGAGGGGAGGAAAAAAGAAAGAGAAACTGGCATGGTGGAACTAGTGGTAGAGGAGAAAGGGATCGAGGGACAGAGAGGATAATAGAGATGAAAAGGTGAATGAATCATAATACGAAACATATATGGGAAATTTGACAGAAGATACAGAGAAGGAAAGAAAAATCAATCCAGAAGGTAAGAGGGTGAAAGAGTGAGTGAATATATTGGAAGTTTTGAGAAAGTAAAATAAGAGTTAGAAAGATGGATCACAGTGAATAGGTAGAGAGAGAGAGAGAAAGAGAGAGAGAGAGAGAGAGAGAGAGAGAGTGAGAGGGGGTGAAGGGGGTTAGGGGGGAAAAATAGAGGGACAGAGATATTTGGAAGCAAAGGAGATACTGATGTAAATGAAGAAAGAAATAAACAGACACAGAAGAGTGAAAGAAAAAGGAGAGAGAGGCGGAGAGAAAGAAAAGAAACGTCAACAGAAGTAGACAGACCACAGACAGACATAGAAAATATCTTTTAAATATAAAGTGAAAGAGAAAGAGCATCCTAGAAGGAATTCAATTTTCTATTCAATTTACGGCAAAATCACATCACAATTTTTTCCAATTTCAAGAAATGGATATAGTTTGCTTACGAGTTTCACTTACCAGAATAACAATTCTACATTTCACTTCGAATCAAATCAGATTAAGCCGTCTTTTTAGATGTAAACCAGAGCAAGAAAAAAAAAGGGGAAATCTCTATTGATACCCCATTATTGCTGACATTTAAAAAACAAAAATACAAATAAAACAAAAAAGATGATGTATTTCAGTCAGGTTTTCTGTGGGTGTGATAAGTAGGCCTATATAATTATAAGATAATAATGCATTGAAATTGATGATAATCCTATCCTTCCCATTTTTAGCTTTACTTTGTGCGTATTTTTATCATTTTTTCTCGATTATCTTTTCCCACTAAACTACCTTAGAATCACTTTGCTTGAATCCTTTCAAGTAAGGGATAGTAATCTCCAATTTTTGTAAGGATTTGTAATAAACATAAAGATATGACTACTAATGTTGATTTCGTTGTTAATGTGTTTGGAAAAGTGAGATGGGATATCCAAATTGATCTTTAATGCAAACATGGATTTCCATTTTAATAAAGGGGAATGCTCAAGGGAGTGAACATTCCATTGTTTGAATCTGACTCGGTCACATTTACAGTGTTTAACTATTTTTATGAAAACCACTTTAACAGAAGCTGGTTTAATGTGAGATATGAAAGATACACACAGTCATGAGAGGTACAAATCGTCCGTGTTTTCACGAGGTGACAGGAGCCAAAGGGTATTGTTGCATGAAGACAAAGAAATCTTGACCAAGCGCCAATTCAATGGGCATCCTATTGTACAGCGTGTGGATTCTATTGAAGAACGCTTTTGAATAGAGTTGTAACTCATTTCGTGTAACAATACCCTCTGGCTCCCGTCACTTCGTGAAAAAACGGATGAAATGATCATGAAAGTAGTTCTGAAATGAACCTTGCAAGGTAGAATTTCGTGACCAGGAACCATCGCGACTGCTAATGTGAACAGACGGGACTTATAGCTGGCTGGCTGTTTCTAGTCTGCCAGAACAGACCCTTGGGTTTCGTTGTGCGCACACACAGAGAGTGATACAGGGTATGCATTGTGTGTCTGCATGCTCTCCCCAAGACTGAGGGTAGAGAAATGCTGTATGTGTGTGATGTAGTCACACAATATGCATACCTGTATCATGATCTGCGCATGCACACATCGAAAGTCAAGGGTATGTGCTTGCAAACTAGGCTGTTTCCATTCTGCAGTGTGCACAATATACAGAGTCAATGAAGGGAGTGTTTGCATGTGAGCATTAGTAGAAATGCTGGAAGATTGCGCATGGAATCAGCTGACTACATATGGAACACCATAGAGCTCCTGAGATTAACTCAACATATAAACTGGAAGTGTAACCCAAACACTGGAAGTGTAACACCAAACACTGGAAGTGTCATAACACCTTACTCAGCTGATCCTTGTGAATTTGCGAGTGATCAATAGCGGAAATATTTGAAGATTCATACTGTCAGCTGACTACATATGGAACACCATAGAGATGCTGAGATTAGCTCAATATTAACACTCGGAGTGTAACACCAAACAATAGAAGTGTAAAAACACCATAAACTCAGCTGATCCTGAAGTAGAGTTTGCGAGTGAGCAATGGCAGAAATGTTGGGAGATTGTGCATAGAGTCGGCTGACTACATAGGGAACACAATAGAAATCCTGAGATTAGCTCAATACAAACTCTGGGAGCATAACACCAAATACTAAAAGTGTAATAACACCCTACACTCAGCTAATCCTTGAGAGTTTGCAAGTGAGCAATAGCAGAAATGTTGAAAGATTGTGCATGGCTGATCACATAAGGAACACCATAGAGATCCTGATATTAGCTCAATATAAACACAGGGACTGCAACACTAAACACTGGAAGTGTAACACCAAATACTGGAAGTGTAATAACACCATACACTCCGCTGATCATAGAGACCCTGACTGAATGTAAACAAACACTCTTGACCTCAGATGAGGTCATCAGCCATCTGCTCTCCAGGCCCAGACACACCAACTAGTCTTGCATCACAGACTCAAAGCAGTCTGCAAGTACAGAACCTTGGCTTCCGTTTTCCGCAATGTGTACAATGCACAATCAAGAGTCTACTCTTATTATCCCTTTTCTCTAATGAAGAAGCAATGCAGAAGCAATACAGTATATTATGTAGTTTGCATCATGCACTGCATATGCATATACTGAACAGCAATGGTCTGTACCTGTAGACTAGACTCACATAAGTGTGCATTCTCTAAAATTACAACAAAACTAAAATATATTCAAAATTTTATGTATCAAGAACAATTTTAAAGAAAAAAAATTTTAAGGCAAAAAAAAGCTCAAGCTCCTTTTTGACTTCATTTTACTCCACAGCTCTCCATTATTGGATAAGAAGTTTCAGCAGTTCTTTTTATTAATTGAAAAAAATTATACACGTACCTGAAGCGAGGACAAAAATCATTTTGTGACATTATTTTCATAGAATTTATTGAAAGGCGTCAACATAAATTAAACAAAAAGATACAAATGATCCACCAAACTAGATTAAGTTGGAAACACAAACAAATTCTTATTTGTTTGCTTGGTTTGAAGAGAAAAAAAAGACTTGTTTTTCTTTATTCCACTTCGGGGGTGTATGTGGGGTTAAAATCACAAATATGGGTTACTTTACTATTCTATTGTTAGTATCAACAATACAGAATAAACAGTCTGTTATGGTTTCAGTAAATAACAGTGCAAACTCTAATATGTGCTCCATGAACTTAATGAAATATCAAGCCTATAAAAACACTTGCTGAATTACCCGAATATAACCACTGAATTAATTGAAACTAATTACTTCAGAAAACTGATAACCCATCTTATTCATAGCATGTGGTTAAATAGTTGACCTGCATGATCATTAAGAGCTTATAAATATGGGTTTAATCGTCATTGATTCCATTTTTTTTAAATCCCTCTACTGGAGTTTGGAACTTTAAATAGTTAAAAGTGATTAATGTTTGCCCTCTGCTGACAGACAAACAAGAATTTTCTCTTTTTTTTCTGTTGGACTACTCAACTTGCACAAATTATGGATAAGTCAACATGATCTTGTGTCTGCAAATATTTTGATTGGGAGTCGAGGGACATGGTTGATTGGCATGTGACACGATGTGTGAAAATGGTATGCTTGTGGCATTAAGAGGTCATGGAGAAGGGGTATGGGAAGAGGGGTAAGAGAGGAGGGGTACGAGAGGAGGAGTATGGTGCAGTGGTACAGATGGGGTGGGGTGGGGGACAGGATAGGCCAATATTAGTAACGTTTGATTGTGAGCTGAGGGACATATTTGATTGGGAGCTGAGGGAAATGGTTGATTGGCATGTAACACACGATGTATGAAAACTGTATGCTAGTGGCAGAGAGGGGGGTTGTTGGAAGGGAGATCCATAGGAGAGGGGTCAGGTAGGGGGTGCGGCAGTAATTTTGATTGGGAGTCAAAGGGGATGTTGCTCAAAATCAACTGCAAATCAACTGCAACTTTGCAAATTGTTACGCGCATTTTCATTCACGCACGTTATGCGCATTCAACAAGACGCGCATTCAACAATGATTTTGATTGGCGCGTTCTGATCAACTGCAACTTGCGATCAATTGCAACTTTTAAACAACACCATCAAAGGATGCTTGTGGCAGAGAGGGGTCTTTGTTGGGAGGGCAACCAGAATGGTGGAGGGGGGAGGGAGCAGGGGAATGGGGGAACTTACTCCAAGATGACTGTTTGGAAGCTTTGAGAAAAATATTTTGGGGAAGGGTGAGGGTGGTGGTAGGTGTAGGATTATAAAGGTGAGAGAGGTGAGCCGATGGAAAGGTAGATAGTGGGGTAGGAACGTGGCAGTAATAATTTCTTATATGGGAGACATATAGAGAGAAATATATGAGAGGAAGCGCAAAGAGAGAGATAGATAATGGATATAGAGGTAGATCGTGACAAGCATGAATAAAATATCAGAACATTATAGGGTGGTACCATGCACAATGATAAGGTACATGCATATTAATATCCGCCCATAGGGGAACAAGAGGAGGAGGAAACAGTCGTTTCACATTAATCATTCATGTTATCATAGCCTGTATATACCATTCATGATGGTATACCTTCAACATTGCTACAAAACTTAAAGGCCCTCACTATCATTGCCAAAGATTTGAATGAAATTGACCCGATTCAGCCTGCACAATACTCAAAGCTCCCAACCTATGGCTATCAGAGCAATGACTTGACTTTCACAAGTTGATTGGTCCTTCATATTTCAAGAGGGAAACATATACATTTTGACAATTTGTAGATGACCAGCCGGACACTCATCTCCCTAAAGCAAGGCACCATGCACATACAAACCTCATTGAGCAGCCAGCTTATACAACAAAAAAGGCTCTCTCTTTGCTGGTCCAAATCAAGAAACTTTCTAAGCCCTGATCTATTTTTATAATCTAACAATGGTAAATTGCGTGAAAAACTGTTTACAGATCATCTAATTCCAAAGATAACACATCTTCATGTAGTTTGAGATTATTTTCAAAAAATTAGTAGCAAATCCCTTTAACCTTTCCCACACCTTCTGCACAAAATGGGATCCTCTAGCATAACACTCCCCTAGTTACATGAACTTCAACACTTTATGAGTTGTGACCAGCATATTTATCCAGTAGTAAATCATGAGTAAGAAGCCTGCCTATCTGAATAGGCATTGAAACATTACCTCTATCAAAAGATTGTTATGAAACCATTTCCTGACAATAAAATGATATTCCCATTTTTGTATAAATATATCAGGAATATAAAGTACAAGTACCATTATAAGAGAATTTATCACCTTGAAAATTAATAAAACCCCTTCATTTTCTGGCACAGAACTACGCCCAAAATATTGAAGAAAATACTGTGTCTGTATAATTCTTTTATCATTTCATTGAATACTGTTTCATCATTATAAAATAAACAACCTTCTTCAACTGTCTGATCTTAAAGAACAAATAAGGTCACTATTTGACATCAGCAAACCATCACAAAACAGATTTCAATGCATGCAAAAATTGTTTATATCTTTAAAAATAAAATTATATGAAAACATGAAAGAATAAGATCAATATTTATGATCCAAAAGAGAGTAAAATAGAACAGGGCTCAGAAAGCACATGGTTTGGGGCCAGCAAAACAATCATGCACTTCTCGCCGAAGCTCCCCAGATGTTTATACCCACAACGAGTATGATAAGCACAATATGACAAGCAAAACTCAAGTTCTGGGGACATTTTGGTACATACCATATTCTATGGTGTGAATACCTCCATAATTTGCCAGCTCAGGTGGAAAAATGTGTATGATCCCTATTGCCCTTTTGGAAATTATACAGAGGAGATAGGGTAGAAGAGGGCTCTAGGCAATGTTATCCAATTGTTATTCCTAGTGCAGATAAATGTAGAGCCTTGGGGGGTTCATTAGTGCATTTGAGGACAAAATCACCTTATCTAGAGAAGTTCACTTGGGAAATGATTCAAGATAATGGGGTCTAAACGTATGACAAGGAACAAGAGAAACAGAAGAAAAAACAACCAAGTCCAATTCTCTACACACAAAAATTGTCTTTAACAACCTAAAAACTGGTCTGAGGCTTGCCTGATATAGCAACAAGAAGTGTATGTTAACTTGATTCCAAGCACTGTAGTTCAGTTGTGACTAACAGACAAGAAACATGCTTAAATTTGAATCTGTGATTTTACCGCTCTTCCTGCACTCTCCGACATTTATTCGTAATACAGGCATTTTCTATAACACTGTAAAGCGCTGTGATACATATTTCTGTAAGAGCGCTATATAAATGCCAATATTATTATTGAATTCTATTCCAGAACGATTGGCATCTCTGTGATATATTTGCAAAGATAAGGAAAAGACACCAGCTATGGTCCCAGTTGCCCTCCCTCACCCAAGAGGTGACCTCCCCCAGACTTTACCCTCAGTCTAGCCCACTTAATCCCTCTTAATCCTCTTACCAATTATAATCTTGTGTACCTTCAAACAAGATTAACTGTTAACAGCTTCATTAATCCTATCACCCAGATTAGAAGGGGGATTATCAGCAGATTACACTAATAGTTAGCATTCTATTGGGAATGCATGGTGAGGAGTGGGATTCCAGATGACCCTAATAGATTTACATAGGTGTACTATCTGCACCTAAGCGAACTGGCTTAAGTATAATTGAAGAATTTAGTAAAAGAATTCAATATAATATTATACAGAAAGAAGTTCCTATGTGTTAGCTCAGTCATATGCATTCTTATCAGATGTCTACCAAGCGGTTTAAAAAAAAAATATACTTCTACATAGCATTATTTCTGAATGGAGGCGATTGGATTGAACAGGCCATTTTTTTGTTGTGCCCTGGTCACATAGGGCCCCGGAAGCAACACGATTCACCTTGACTTGTTGTTCTTAGGCAGTTAACTGTGAATTAACAAAGAGTCGGGGTGAATCGTGTTGCTTCCGGGGTCCTATGTGACCAGGGCTTTAGGTCCAGAACTTGTATGAACTGTACATGTAGTACAGAAAACACTACATGCTATTTACATACTTTGTCTTCATACAAGCAAACAAGGTATTGCACATCTTCCACTCCCTTAGGAGCATTCCAGCAGGGTGCTTTAAGATGCTCAATGCTAAATTTACAACATTATGGTCACTTCCAACCAGTCACCAATCATACCAGGATAGAGTGCAGAACAATTTGCGTAAATTTCTTGCTGAATGAAATTGGCACCATGAGTGGGATTCAAACCTACAACCCTTTGGTTTAAAGGCGAGAGACAGAACCACTACACCACACTCACATAAGAAATGGATCACAAATCTCATCACTTCATGTCAGATTGTTTAATAAAGACAAATCAAAACCATGTTTCCTCATCAAAACAATTCATATGCCATGCTGGCTTCAATTTCCTCACCCAATAAAACGGAATAAAATATCCAGCAATCACAACAAATCTCTAAAATGACAAGCATCCAATCAAACTATCAGATTACCATGACGACCCCTTCACCTCTATAAACACTCGCAGGTGATGCATCAATTCCGGCCGAATTATGAAATCTTTTTTGTTTCGAGAGCCCCACCTAAGCCTTTGAAATGCAACTCTCTTTAAAGGCAACAAATTACATTACCGAGAATTGAATTGAAATTTATCAGATTCAGCAATACTTTTCGCACATCCCTATATCTTAGGCTTGAGCAGGAATCGACTGAATTTCGTAAGATCATCACCTCATGTATATTTCAAGAAACAACAAAATGAACTTTGGTAACTTGTAGGTGTGAATCTGCACACATGTTTTAGCCCTTAGAAAGCATGTGAGTTTGAGTCAGTAAAATGATCATGATCTACTTGCCAAACCTCCTTGCAGAGGTTTATCCGTACATGGTGCATTGAGTTAGAAAGTTAAGCGACCAGCCGATTCCTTAGTTTTATCTCATTTAAATCACTTTATCCTGAAATATTCAGGACCAATAAACTTTTAAAATTCAGTGGATTCATGTTTTGACAAAATGTTTTGACAAAATGTTTTGACAAAATGTTTAGAATATTAAATCAGCTATTTAATTTAGATTCTCGGGCAATGATAGCCGTTGCCTTTAACGTATGTCTTGTTGAGATACCTGCACTTTCGCTACGGGTCACATGAAACAAATGCTGCATTCCGATCTAAACTCTAAACTCCCGCGGCCCTCTAAGGTGAGGTGTTGAAATTCTACCTGCCCTTATGAGCGCGCTCTTTCTTTTAATCTAACCAAGGTGCAAGGTGAACGGCTTTCATCCCAATACTCAACGAGAAGCATAGTGAAAAAGTTTGGCATTCATGTCATAAAAATTGATGCATCAAATGGACAAATATGATGCTACGGAAATGCAAGGTTCCCACTATCTGAGGAGAACAAAATTTCCTGATTTTTACTACGATGAATGTCCAAAATTCTATGATAGCTTGGTCAATATAGTTCACCTATATTGGTGCATTGTGTCCAATTCCTTGATTTTTCCCTGACATGAGGGATTTTTTGTTTACAAATTTCCAGACTTTTCTCACACCAGAAAAAGTGAAACTCATTTTCAGGTCTTCCACGTTTTGCTATGGTTTTATTTTTGCAAATTTTGCAGTCCCTGCCACTTAAAAAATTTCCACTCAGTATGACGCACACTCATTTGTGTACAAACACTATAAAAACATGAAAATAGCAACACGTCAATGTGTCAAACTGGTCAGAAATCACGAAAAATATATTTAGACTAAAATATTGGCTAATACAGTAAACTCCTAAACTCCTTAACACAATGCACGGTGTGAACACCACTATGACTACGTCCATTTGGCGGAGATTCAGAAAGACGTAAATCACAAAAAAAATGACACAACTCATGTATGTAGTAACATCCCCAGTGTGAACACACCTATATCTCTATCCTGCATTTGTTTACACCTGAGGGTGAGGAGGGGTTAATCACAAACATAGGACCCTAGACCTCTGGGGGCTTGTTTGTCTCTCTCCAACTGCCTAGCTGACACAATAATGTTCCCCTTGGGTGGTGGAGGGGGTCATAGTCTTAACCCTCACCCCTCCTGACCCCTAACCATCATCAAGGTCAAAGGTCAAGTTTACTCTACAGAGTTGGGTCATGATGATGTGTGCTGATAGGAGGTGGGGTGGGAAGATGGAAGTGACAGGCTCATTTTGACATTTCTGATAAAAGTTGAAACTTGAATCTGAATGTTCGAATCACATCCAGAGATGCCGATCAATGGGGAATATGCAGAGATGGCAACCGTTCCAGAATATGCATGAGGTACAAATTACAATAGTAGGAGAAAAAATTACAACAATAAACACACTCTCAGCCATACACTTGTGAATTCATAGGAAAACACCCCTCATACATATTTTGGTTTCTCTGAATGTGTATCTGATCACAAATTAGAGTGTGAACAACTAAACCAGCTGAACCAAATGCATCCTCATGAAAGAAAGCATGGAAACAAAGAAATTTTATTTGGTCTTTTTACTTGAAGCATTGACTAATGAATTCTGTAATTCCCATAGATTTTGTGTTGGTAATACCCAGTTCCAATTGTTATTAGGTTAACAAATCATGTGACAATGCATCCATTAATATTCCGCTATGGTTGGCAATCGCGAAAATGGATTTTGAAGTACGAGCTCTGGCCGAATAGAACATGCTTCTTGGCTGTCAACAAACATGACGCAATAGAGAAAATGATCAATTAAACCTACGTCAAGGAGTTCATCTCCTACATTCCAGGCTACGCCATCAGCAAAGCCAGGTATGACAGCATTTTTCAGCACATCTCCGCTCATCTTTCAACCCGTTTCCTATCAAAACATCCAAACAGTGTCATAGTTCGGGGGTTAGCCAACCTCCGATCATAACCTGAATGAAAGGAAACCTCGCAGACCTATCACCTGAGATAATGGGACCTGTTGAAACATGGCATGGTTTATATTCGCTTGGATCGAGAAAATTTCAAAAGGAGTGCTACTTGTCCGAATGCCTAGGCCACAAAATGAGTCATTGGACAGGTAAATGAAATCATCTCTTTCCTAAAGCCTGCGTCACACCTTTGTGTTTTTAGCCTGCATCGGCGCATCGTTTTTTGGCAATTAAAAACGCTCCCTTGATGCACAAAGACGCAGGTCATGTGCTAGACTAACACATGTCGTACGCTCGTTGAGCGCAAGCCGAACGTCAGTCCACGTTCTGATCTGTGTACGCTGTCCGTCAAGGAAGCATTTTAATTTCCAAAAACGCGAGGCAGGCGCAGGCTTAAGGCCTCCTAAATTTGTTAGGATGCGCTCAACAGACTGCACACTGAAAATGGCCTGACCTGGACTTCAATTGAAAAGTTACTGGACAATTATAGACAAACTTGCAGGATACAAACTGAACAGTTATTTTCTGATGATCTTTGGCTTTTTGCTCTCTTCCAAGTATTATTTTCCTAATGAATTGTGTGTTTAAAAAATTAGGAATTTCTTATGTCCAATTACCAAACATTCTTGACTGTCAGTGTCAACTTCTTATTGGACTGGTAAATCCAGTGTCTACTATCATTAAACCAGTAGCTGCTTTTGTTTAGGAGTTGGGCAAGGGACATTGGTGTTTGGGTGAGTGGTTTGAAAATTCACTTTCCCAACAGGGCAAGTGCTGAATAATATTATTATAGCACCCTGTTTCATTTTTCTTTACCTCAGGCAGTTACTCCAAGTTGACAGCAAACTGTGAGGAGACCATATGAATACTGACCACTGCATGATGCCCTGCTGGAATACTCCTAAGGAAGTGGATAATATCCATAACTTGTATGCTAATGTTCCTGAATCCAAAATATCAGGAGAGAAGGTTGTAAAATTCTTTCCAACTTCCACAAACAAAGTCAACATATGACACTCTATACACCTTTTCTTCTAAACATACCTTTCATGCCTTTAGGACTAAGAAACCAGCAAATAGAACACAGTCGAATCATCTGTAAGTCTTCTTGATTTCTTTGAAATCAATGCAATGACATTTGCTATTGTAATGAGCTCATTTGTCAAGCGACACACCCTTCAAAAGCTAACGTAAAAGAAGCCGTATAAGTTTTGCAAATGCACTTAATTTTTAATCTTGTAGTATTTCCACAGAATTCAAGGGATTCCATGTTTTTCCTTCAACAGTCAATAGGAAAACTTATAATCCTAGTCTTAACTTTAATTTTGTAGGATTTCTAGGGATTGGATTCCATGTTTTCATCAGTAACCGCTGAATACGAAGATGATCTTTTGAACGCAGGTGGTCTATAGGTATGGATTCTTCTAGAATTAGTTTCCATAGGAATCAAAGCTGTTTTTTTTTTTCAAACAAATTTAGCATTAATCCAGACACTTAACTTTAATCAAAACAGTGCAGTATCATAACCTTAAAGCTTACGACTATATCTCTTGCATAGACCGAATGATTATAATCTTTTTCAGTGAAATGCAATATTTTTCAATAACCGATGAAAAAAAGTTGGAGGTAAGTACTGTCGCCAAGTTATCGAGACGCGAGTCTTCACACCGGAAGGTCCTTCCTTCAGTGAAAAATTCGTCCAAAATTGTGCTGCACTAAACCCTGTATCATTATTCAGAGAGTAGATAAATCCATAATCTAAACTATATGTAAGGGCTGGACAGATTTCCTAATGATAAATTGCATTGTATGAAGTGAACATAGAATTATCGAGAATAAAGAACCTAGAATGTTTTATACTATCTATATAGGCGAAAAATTTTCCATCAATTAATAGAAACCGTTCTTATCATTATTTCATACAAGAACAAAGAAGTAAGTTCCAATATAATTTGCGAGCCCTGAATCACTCGAGTTTGCTCTTAAAACTGAAGTTATGGGCACGGTTTCATCACTTGAGAACTGGAGAGCTCTCAGCGCTCTGTATCGGCCAACAAAGGAGGAAAATATAGGCTCCGGTTTCATTTTGCATCATGGGAGTAAGACAACAATA
>BQKZ01000794.1:87027-118050 GCA_036244855.1 Temnopleurus reevesii
CCCCAAACCAGTTCATATTGGAACCTCTTCTTCCTGCCCCCACCTCATCCTCACTCTCTGTATACCCTTGGCAATGAACAATCCATCAAACGACTAAGTTAACGACCATCAAACCATAAAAACCTCCGCCTTCAGGCAAACTAGACTATGCAATATGAAATACAATAGTTTATAATTCTATTCTCCTTCCAATTAGGTGCTAAATCATAATACAATGATGCATCATTACGAATAAACAGCATATATGATCAATATGATTCTTCCTCAAACCTTAAACCACAGTGATTTCATTCATAGACACACGATTGTAAAAAATACTCGACAACATCTACTGGGTATCGAGACTGGGCGAGCTGAAAATAAGGTGGCATTGCTCCCTTCACACAAGTTTAGTAGATTAAAAATGGCGCATGTGACAACATCGTACATCAAATGTAATAGTGGTGCATTGTCCCATATGCTTAATTTTTTGTTGGTACGCATGAAAAGGAGCAAAAATAGAAGCTCCCTGATAGACTTGAATGAGCATGGTCAGTATATAACAGAACATATAACTATACATAATTTAATACTATAACCCTTTCAGATGGATGCATGTTGGTGTTTTTTACCCCCAAAATATGCATTTGGTATCGTTTATCCAAATGTAATTGACAAAGAATACAATCTTGGAACCCCTGTGATTGGCTTTTAATGAGCAAGAATCCAAATGCTGATTAGGCATAAAGGCTCAACAAGCCATAGGAATATTCTATTTAGGTCTGGGGTCCAAAATTTATCCAAGCATTGGGGACTATTTAAAAATTTGAAATTAAAAGTGGTTGTGGACGCTTTAACTGCAGTTTAGAGCAATGCTATTGAGCGTATGGAGTGTTCGGTGTCAGCTTTCAAGTGGCAATGGCGTGTAGTGTTAGATAGGAGAGGTTGCCCAATGTCTTCTCCTACGGCTTCAAATGCATGCAGGGCTAAGTGGAAATGAAAGCAGAATGCTCCATGGCTTGTTTGAGCAGCTGTTGAGGCTGCGCTCTTCGGTCGTTACTGAGTCGATTTCAACCTTCCATCCCGACGGCAATTATGAATCCGGTAAGAGATCATGAATATGCAGGTTTCTAATAATCGCCACGGTGACACTCGACTAGAGAGGCGACTCAGTTCGGCTCTTGAGGTGCTCCCGGAGAACCCATCGCCCCTCGTTGCTGTCTCTTCCCTTCTTTTAAAAGATTTTGAAAAGTTCGCACTTGGCCGCGTCGGGGGCAGCCCGAATTGCGAGCACTTGGCAATTCAAACCGGAGCTGAATGAGCAAACAGCGGTAATGGAGTAGGGGTGCACGATTGCCAGCATGGAGAGGGTAGGCAGAGAACACACAAAGTGAATATTGTATGTACAACCACTCAAGAGCCTCTCCTCATGACGGCCTTCAAGTGGCCGCAGCAAGCGACGGCTCAAAACAAAAAAAAAGGCGAATCGGAAAACGCCAGGGCGGGCATGCTAGGGATGGATAATAGGGAGATGGATGTCGGGGTTAAAGCCAGGTGTGAGGTTTGCATGCCATAGCAACAATCCGTAATCTGATCCCCGCAGCCCCCATCGGGAGGTACCCATCATGAGAGATACCGACGAGAAGTGGCGGGAGGGGGGGGCGGATAGAGAGACACTCCAAGGACCCTTCTTCACTTTCCATCCTTCCTCTCTACAATCATAAGCACGGAGGCGTGCCCAGAATTCGAGAGTACCCTCGAAAGCCCTCCAGTGCAGGCACAGCACGAGGGCTTAATCACCCGCCGGCAGGAGCTTCACAGAAAAATAGATCTCGCCTCGCCAAAAAATCTATAGATAACCTTTTGGTTGTTTCTTCCCTTCTCAGTAGCACCACTTGTGCTGTAAATTGCTTAACGATCTCCGGTGAGAGGGCTATTTCGTGCCTTTCGCCACGCTTGCATACTGATGTTCCTCCAGCCGAGTCTTGCCATCAATTTTTCAGCCGCGCTGAATTATTCAAGGGGATTCATCCCATAACAGAAAATCATTTCCCTCTCTCTTCCCTCTTCCCTATTTTCCTTCTTGACATCAAAGACTGCACTCTGCAGGTGACCACACGGAGGACCTAAATAAGAAACGCGATCGTGCGTTCGCTTAAATTGCGCAGGGCTCGGGCGACAGTCATGACAACCCAGTATCAAAACTTATGCATAATTTACGCCATGAGTGCAACTGCCCTGATTTTCCGTAATTTCCCCAAATCCCAGGAGGAGAGAGAAATCCGTCATTGCCAGAGACAAAAACAGCCTTCCAAAAAATCAAAAGGATGATGGAAAACAGAAAAAAAACAGGCTCACATACCCCCAGGGTCTGGTGAAACCTCATTACTTTTTTCTCTAAGCCGGTTGCAAATCCCCCGGATTACAAACAATATCTCTCGAATCATACCCATAAAGCATAACTCCAACATTACCCATAATAATATACCCGCTGACAAAATATCGCACACATTAATCAAGGTGCCTTAACAAATACAAAGGAGAGGGGGAAAGACGCGAGGGGATGAATTATTGAGAAGGCTAGTCTTTTATAGCTCACGAAAGAAGCCGTTGCGCTGATGGTACATCATAGAGCGGATTCTTGTAATGGAGCTCAATTTCCTACCATTTTCATCCCCAACAGCTAAAGGGATTTACTACATACGCTTTGGTGGGATTCACAAAGCATGATGGATCTTTAGGCAAAGGGATTTACTTAGATGCTACGTCGTGATGGATCAGGGGTAAAAAGCTAGCAATAACACACATACGGTAGATATCCTGATTCCAAGAAAAGCGAGAGACAATGCTTAGATTTCGAGGGGGAAATCCACTATTTTCAGACTCTGTTTTAATGCAAGATTAGTTAAATCCTTTCCCTTTCAACTGAGAAAGGTTTACATATGTAGTATGTGCCTTAATCTATCCCTTCCAAGCTGATACAAGTGTACACATTAGCATTGATAAAGAGGAAAACACCACAAATATAATAAAACTTACAATATAGAACCACATCAGATACAAAACTAAGGATCAAATCTACTGAACTTCTACTTCATTTCAATCACATACAGGTATGATCATTTGAAATACTTACTGGCACAGGTAAACTTCCGAAATAGAGCAAACACAATCGCAAATTCAATGATAATCCACAAATCTATGCTCCCGTATACTTCATGGAAAGACAAAACTCCAAAATGTGTGACAAAAATACTATAGACAATGAACCGAACCCCAAAACCAAAAAACCCAAGCGCAAAGTGTCTTTCAGGACGTGACCCGTCCAACCAAGAGGGCCTATTCCATAAAACGAAGAGGTTACGTGCATGCATGCAGCCCTCCTTCCTTGGATTAAAATAACATATCACCGAAAAAAAGATCAACACTGGCTATTTACAGAGGGCGAGATAAGAGGGCTATCAGGGATTAACAGGGGTGTCAGTAGGCTATGCTTACTATCGCTAAGCCCCTTGTGTACATAACCTTGAAGTTTATAACTGTGTAATCTTGATAAGTAAATCGCAGTTGTACTTAGTTGCCCCGGAAACCGATACCTGAGACTTGAATTTGAGTTAAAAAGGCAGAATGCAGGCAAGAGTTTATTCTCGAATTATCTCAATGTGAAATGTGAGCTCACATGTAAAAGTAGACTACAATTTCAATTGGATTTCATATTACATACTGTAGGATATGCGGGTAAAATTTGAATTCTGAATTCAAATAAATTTTTCAGAAATTCCAAAGTAAAAAGTTTGAAAATCTCCCTCAATATGCAATACATTTTAATACTTACGAATGAATTGATAGATCCAGTTTTAAAATACCACTTTGGCGCAAGTTCGGTAGAAGAAATCACAGGTCCAGAAATAATGTATTGATCACTTTATCCAACGATTTAGGATGAACAAGACGCAATCCGAAATGGTCAGAATACAAAGCTAGTCTTTTTAGTTGATCCACAAGTACAATTGGTAAAGTGTATACACTTATGAATGATGCAAGTGAATAGCTTCGTCAGTGTACATCCGAAATGTCACAGATCCAGATTGAAGTTAAGCGTAAATCGTAATGCAATTCAAAATGAGTTTGACAAAACATTTCTCTTTAGTTGGACAATACAAAACTTAAATCAAGCATCCGAAGTGAAACAATCCAAAATTATTATATAATCAGATCTCTCACGAGTTAGGCTAAAAGTACAAGTTACATAGCAATTCTGTATAAATTCACAAGCAACGCATTGATCATTTACATGTAGATCCAAAATGTCAAGTGATCAAAACTGAAACCAAGAATCCGAGGCGATACAAACCAAAATTATTATATCATTAGATCTCTTATGGAGATGGTAACAAGTAAAAGTTAAACAGTAATCCTGTATAGATTGACTAGTGACTAGTGAAGTGACTAGTGTAGATCCAAAATGAAACAATCCAAAATCATTAGATTATTAGATCTCCTTAAAGCTGAGTGAGTTTTGTCGATCCAAAACGAAACAATCCAAAATCATTAGATTATTAGATCTCCTTAAAGCTGAGTGAGTTTTGTCGAACCAAAATGTCAGAGATTAAAACTGAATTGAGCATCGATGGTGACTGTATGCCACACCAGTTTTATACCAGACAAATTTTTGTCTTGTACAGGAGTGTGTAAGATACCAGCTGGGGGTGCAAAGATGCCCCTCTTGGATGGTCCTTCAGAATGGCCACTTGAACGGAGGAGCCTCGATGAATAGAGGTCCTTTCTGCTAGGTTGTCGAAGAGTTTGTCCTCTCCACACACTCTAGTCGCTGTGCTATCAAGCCAACAATACCCACTTGAGCAGATAATGACAGGTTTGGAGTGTTATTGTGAAGCCTAGCATTATTCTCCACCGTCTGTCGACCTCAATGAGTTGTTGTTGTTGGTCCTAAGCGTTTGCGATCTACCAAGCTGAGGTTTATGGGGGTGGGAGGGAATGGTGGTGGAGTGAAGCCCCTGATAAATGCCACTTATTTCTGCTGGTGCCGGACCACAAAAGACGAGGTGTTTATGAGACCTACGAATGCTGCCAGCACTTTTGAGCCTCTCTGCTCTAGGTTTTCGTTGAAGAGTGATTGTTTACATTCCCGCTGCTCAGCGCCTATTCAGGAGTTGCTAACACACTGGTGCTAAACACCGCCCAAATTGATGCTCTAAAAGGCGATCTGGGCGGGTAGTTACAATGTTTGTATGGCTTAGCTTATTTTCCTAATGTCCATAGAAGGGAATGATCATCCCGCGATTGTGTAAGTCGGGTTTCATGCATCCCCAGGGTGCGGAGTAATAATAGGTCGATTCGCGACCGGGAGACGATCCAATCGCCAATGGCTGCGGTTTACGTCACCTCCGAGGCGAGCCCGACGTGTGAACAAGCGCCACAGCCTGCTGTCGCGGGGGTGCAAAGCAAATCCGTCACCGGTGCAATCCATTCACAATCCCTACACTTTTAATGAAAACACAGATTCAATCACAATACAAAATCACAATTCCAATTCGCCCCAGCATGAGATAACATGTTGCAGAAGTAGCACAGCATGTTCCCAGGTCGGATCGACAACAATTACAACAATCACTGCATCCTCGTAACCTCTCTGACTGCCAAACAGAGGTGAGCAATGCACACGCAGATAGAAAAGACCGATGTACTGCCTGCAAGGTTCGGAGCGATTATAACTGAGAGTCGGGAGAGAAAGAGACAGAGGGCAAGTCCCAAGCCGCGAGCTATGCTCTGGGTTACTATGTGAAGCGACACGACCGACCGCCAGCACGTGAATTATTCAGAAGCCAGCCGACCAAGGTGCATGGTATACACATAGTGAGGGTCAATGCCTCGTATCATACACACAGTCGTGCTACTCAAAAGGCAATAGCTCCAGTAAAGAGTGTCAGTAGCATGGAGGTGAAATACAACTTCAAAAATTGTTTTGTTGCCATGGAAGGCCAATTTTGAAAAAAAAGTGTTAGTTGTTCTTTTTAAAGGTCTTTTCTAGATTGCATTTCATGTGGATGATGAGACTTACAAGGGAGTGAAAAGTAAAAAAAAAAAAAAAAAAAAAAAAAAAAAAAACATCTGAAAATATTACTTTTCATATTTTGTTTCTAATGCTCCTCAATTATTTTACTGTGATCTTTTAAATTTGAGTGTAACAAAAAAAAGTACATTACTAGATCAGTCAACCAATGAATGAATAAATCAAATGTTTACTTTGGAATAATCATAAATTACTAGCATAGTATGTAGTATCTAATTCAACTATTCTATAAATCCCTCCATATCATAATATGTTTCTTTTATATTTCTTTTTTTTTTGGTAGAAATCTCTCTACACTCTACACTCCCCTCGCCCATCTTTTTTTTTCAAATTTCCTCAATGTATTTCTTTTTCCTCAATATTTCCTTTCCACTGAATTTTTTTCTCTGCCGATTTTCTCACTTATTTCACCTTCTGTCAATCCCACCTCTCCCTATCCTCTTTCCTTCCTCCACATCTTTTTCTCTCAATTTCTACCTATCCCTCATTCTTTGCTTTCCTCTTCATTTTTTAATAATCCTATTCCAATTCTAACATCCATCCCGCTTGAACCGAGGCTAGCGCACGGTACACTCTGTGGCTGTGACCCCATTGGTCAAATATTAGCACGGTCAACAGTAGACTATTATACAACTAAACAGAAGGGGGTAAAGAGGCATTCTATTGTCTGGTAAACTGAACATATCACCTCGTTATTGGCTTCTCAAATAGAGGGCCTCATATGTCTTGCTTGATTAATTTAATAGCACTTTTGCGTCATTCATTAAGTCCCCATTTTCCACAAGTGTGTTCCCACTTTTCGTGACAATTTAGAGCATTATTCCGCTTGTTCGCTTTTTTGTTCGTTCTCTATTTGCCCACTTCTCCCTATTTCTCTCATTTATGTAATCTCCCCTCCCCCTTCTCCTCCCCTCCCATCTCTCTCTCCCCTTTCCCCACCCCACCTCTCTCTCTCTCTCTCTCTCTCTCTCCCCTGGCTAATTTGCACATATTGTGTGTTTTCTATTTGCTCACTTCTCCATTTTTCTCTCATTATCTTTCATTCCCCCACCTTTCTCTACCTCTCTTTTCTCTTCCTCCCTTCCTCCCTCCCCATCTATGAATATCCTCTGCATATCTAGCTACAGAGCATCTTGTGCAAATATAACATGAGTATTAAATGTAAAACATGGCAAACAGGAACGCTGAGGTCAACAGCAATAAAACTGACAAAGTTTGTTGAAAAAATGCTGATTTCCCATTCGCATTAAATTTGTGTGTATTTTTTTTTGGGGGGGAGGGGGGTTCAGATTGAAAGATCTATCCTTGAACAGGACCCATACAGTGATCTAACCAGAGCAAAAGGATACTTTGATGGTCTGAATTTTGTCTCTGTTCATCACCCCCCCCCCCAATCGTTTTATGGTATTCTCTCCACATGTAATATCTCATATCTCATCCTCACTCCTATCCCCCCTATTCGTGGACCCTCTGATTAATCACCCCGATGGATACCTGTATATCAATTGATTGGCAAGGGGGTATTAGGAATGACCTCTAAACTAATTATCGAGTAATGAGTCGTCTGATTGATTGATTAATTAAGTGCCTGAAAGCCTGCTATGGCCGATCAGTAACCAATAGAGGGTGATTAATGTTTTTGTGGTGATATGGGGGGGGGGGTGCACGGGGCATATATCATTCAAAGATAAAGTACTAGTACTGAAATCTGAACAAGGATGAATGATTGCGAGATAATTCGTCAAATGTAACTGATAAACAAATATACAGGACTGAAAGATAAAGAAAAAGGGCATCTGGGATCATAGAAGTTCAATCAATGATAACTTTGAATGTCATTCAGAAGTGTTATTGCGTATGACACGAATTGCTAAGTAATTTTCTATAATTTTGCTGTTCAACATCCTTATGTGTCGGGGGACAGAGTGTTATAATGTTTTTATTGTAAACATGATATAAATTTATGCTGGGTGTATTTTATTACTTATTATTTTATTACTTATTATTTGTTATTAGATGAATAACAAGAAAATGGTAATTTTCAACGGTGCAATGGTTATAGTATAGGGATCTTTTTGCTTTGAAGTTTCTGCTTGTGCTAAACCAGACTGAAGTCAACGGGAACCTAACCCATAACGAAGTCCTGCACTTTCCATCTCTCAACCCATCCATCCATTCCACAGGTCGTCGACAGGGTGCAAGTTTTCGCGACTGATCGGTTGTAATTTCAAACCAGTCCTTGGCATGGCCGACCCTTTTCGCTACGCACCCGATCCAACGGTTTTCGCATGCTGCCCCGTCACTCAGACACCCAACACCCGCACAAGACACCTCTAGCACCCTCTTCAAACGCACCTTACACCCAAACCCAACACCTTCCCATCGCATGCTCACGCCAGACCGAGTGGTGCTTTGGCTCTTCCTCTTCCACTCGTGCTCCATCATTTCGGCGACGCGGAGGTTACCAATACAATAATGGTATCTTAGCATCGCGGCTTCGTTACATCAACCCCGTGACAGATCATTACCGCTTCTAACGACCTCGGCGAGTGCTCCTCGAGCATGCAGGGTGCTTGAACATCGCCTGCATAAAACTACTTCTCGCAATCCAATATACCCCTCCGCTATCCAATTTAAAGGAACATGATACGGCCTGTACTATTAACAACGGGACCAGAGTATTTGACCCTCCTCCAAGAGCCTCGTAGACTACCCTTCATTTCCATCACTCTCTCATGCGGGCCAAAAGAGGGCCGTCTGCTCAAGGGGTGCAGGTATCACGTTTCAATATTACTTCAAAGAAACATCCATTTTATATGTCTGTTTACCGTTTTTCAACTATTGCCAAAGAGACCAAAATGCAGGGTATATATTCATAGGAGATGCGTAAAAGAATGTTTTAGATCATCATTAAAAAGTTTAACTCCTGATCAAGAATCTAAGGGCAAATATTTCTTAGAAGTGCATAAAGATGGATCATAAAAGATTAAGTGCGTATCAATTCTCGATAACTTCAGGCTTTTAAGGAAATCATAAAGCAGTCGGAACCTATTGTAATTTGAGAGGACAAACAGAACAATAGACATTTATTATACCCCGAATCAATTTGCAATGTATTTTAATAACATAAGTTGTAACAAGACGACAACCATGTCCCACATGTGCTTTTCCATGATGGTATTCAAAGTTCTGTGAAATTTCATACAACTCTATCCTATTCATTTATTTTATATCTATTTGTCGTTTAAGAGGCCCTAAATTCTACTTCAAAATCATTTCTGCTTCCCAAAAAATAACAATTTTCAATGCAAACTGCTCCCTTATTGCTTCCTCTATCAGTTACAAAACTAACACGAAACAACCTTTTCAAATACCCTCTATAAATACTAAATTTGCAATATTCCAAGCAACCATTAAATTGTAAGATAATCTTCCATAATAACGTTGACGCCCTAATATACTCATAAGCCTTCGTGTTATATGATATACGACATTATTATCAGAAAAAATTTACGAGCAAGCTGGCAACTCCACCACTAGGGAGTAATAACAAAAACCTACCCTCATTTTGTCCTAAGGTTTAAGGGCATAATTTGAGAAAGAGAGAGAGAGAGAGAGAGAGAGAGAGAGAGAGTACAACTGATGGAAACACTCAAATTATATGAATCATATCGTCAAATTTTATGAATTTTTATGACTGGAAGATGGATATCAAATTTTAATGGAGAGATGTTGGGTGAAAGGATGTGCAGTTGTATTGATTGGTTTACGAGGGATGGTATCTTCAAAGGGCAGCTACAAACAAAAGGAGGGTTTTCCAGAAATGGTAACTTACATGTTTTATAAGGGTAGGTTAAGGGATTATTTGCAGTACAACGATTCCTGGAAAATGTATCCTTTAATCTCATTCCTCAAATTGATAAGAAAGATATTCCTTTTTGCTCGCAATAATGATAAATAAATATTCTAAAAAAAAAATAATAACTTGACTAGTAGTATGAAGGACAAAAATCAAGACAATATATTTTTAGAATTTTCTGTTGGCCATTTTTAATAAGTTAATAAGTCTAATCAGCTATAGATGTTTTGAATATGTTAATACATAACAAAAGCAGCCATCATGGATATCACATTAAAAATATTAGAATACGGATACCATGTGCTGGAAAAAAATGGCCAAAGTGGAACAAAATGATGTAATCGATCAAAAGCTCCAAAGCCTGATGTTAAATACGTAACATTTATTGGACAAAACCAACCACCTACGAATGCGCGATGGCTACTCCATCACAAAGCACCTGCAAACGAAAAACTAGTTCCAAACATGGCGTGGCCAATTTAAGACATCTATGGGATTAGACGTGCGGGAGACGAGAAACCAATTGGAAGGGTGTACCCAGCATATTGGATTTGAATTTTAGTTTAGGGTTGTCTGATCAGACTGGAAATTCTTTTGACGCTAGCAGTGCGTCTCCATTTCCTCTGCCATTATTGGGTTTTATTTGCCAAAGCGTATGCACTCGCATTGCCTCCTACGATGGACACAGCTCTCACCTACGCATTGGAATATTATGGAAGCTCTTAGGTATGCGTTATCTTCTGCGAAAATTGCACTGGGAAATGTTTCTGGTGTATTAAAATAAGATTTGAGTTTGTGTTCAATCACTGTAAAAAGATTCATGTCCCACACTCATGACATGGAATAAATCACCTGTCACTGTCGATCCTCAAAACATCTATTCAAATTAACAAGAGAGAAGACGTTAATTCACCAAGTTTGGCATAATAGAGAGGGAAAAAATTCATGAGAGTAAATAAAAAGATATGGCCAAAAAAAATTGTTTTGATGAATGTATAAAAAAAAAATCACAAGATAAATTAACGCAAAAACAATTAGGGAGAGTCACTAGAAGGATAGAGCAAAAAAAATTGATTTGATGATTGTATTAGAAAACATCAGAAGACAAATTAAAGCACAGAAAATAGAGTGTACATCAAGGATTCTATAAAGAAATGCATACAGATATTACAAGATAAAATGTGTTATTGAGGAGGCATCCTATTATGAATGTAGGATGGCTGTTAAATTTCCAGGAAACCATGAACTTATTATTCAGATGAATAAGGTGTCAATGATGTTGGTATATCCAGCCGAAGGGGTTATGACATCAAAGGAAGACGAATAAAGGGGGTGAAGAGGGGGGTAAAGGTGCGGGGTACCATTCCATCTCACCCCCGGGGGGGAAGCCGGTTCGCGGAGTTCATTTCATGCGAGAGCACGGAGCATGATACGCCGTCCCGCGGCTGTTTGCGCGATGTGCTAACAAGAGACAGCGAGCGCAAGGATCGATTACCACTTTAATGAAGTCCACAATGCCGGTCTCATCGATCGCTAACAGATAAGGAACAGATATGTTTCCTTTAGCATGGTCGCAACGACCCAATAGATACAGGGGTTGAATAATTCCGCGATTCCGCTCCCTTTTTTTTCTTTCTCTTCGTGGGAGGAAAAATGCAGGAAGAAAGCTCTTGTATATTTTTTCTCTCTCCATTTGATGCGCTATCGATGACGTTGCATAAAGCTGGAGGGTGCGACTCGTGTTGTTCAGAGTTATTATCTAGATGTAAGTGAGCTCACGCAAATTGGCTGTTTTTTCGCTGAAGATGAGGCGTAAAATGGCAGCGGGGTGAGAGGCACTCTCAATTAGCCTTGTCAGTTGAGACGAAAATGGAGTTGTCCCTTGGAGCAGGAAACAACCAAAGAGAGATACTAAGATGTCATTGCTCATACATCCCTACCCACCACCCCCCCCCCCTCTAAAAAAATGATTTAGTCTGCAATCTAAGACTTTAAATTGGTATTCTAGATTATAGCCTTTCTATTTATTTATTTAAGGAAAGGGGATACGCATGAATAATCCAGCATGATATTTCTATTGGCAGAATAACATAAATTCTCAAGCTCCTGTCAGTTGAGACGAAAATGGACTTGTCCCTTGGAGCAGGAAACAACCAGAGAGAGATACTAAGATGTCATTGCTCATACATACCCAGCCCCATCCCCCCCCCCCCCCCACCAAAAAAAAAAAAGATTTAGTCTGTAATTTAAGGCTTTATTTTTAGATCATATCCCAACTGTTTGTGTAAAGAGAGATAGTAAGATGTCATTGCTCATACATACCCATCCCCCCAAAAAAAATTATTTAGTCTGCAATTTAAGGCTTTATTTTTAGATCATAGCCCTACTGTTTGTGTAAAGAAAGATAGTAAGATGTCATTGCTCATTCATCCCCACCCCTCCCCCCAACAAAAAAAAATGATTTAGTCTGCAATCTAAGACTTTATAGATTGGTATTTATGAGTTACAGCCATACTGTTTGTGTACTGAGAGGGGATACAAATAAATGATCTAGCTTGATAATCTTATGGGCAGAATAACATAATTTTCCCCTCTTTCACAAGCTCCCTCATACACAAACAAACACACCTACACACACACACACACACACACACACATTCACATGGTCAAACACATATATGCATCTCTCAGATAAATGCATACTGTACTGTTAAAAGCCAATAATTCATCCGACATATATTACATTTGAGCAAATTCACCAAATTTCACACCTTTTCACACATTAACAAGATTTTTTTTTCACGTTTTGAAGAATTATTGTACGCAAGTCTGAGGGCATTCTAATAATATATGGAGCCTAGAAAACTGAGAATCAACCCAAATGCAGAATGGATGACTTGTAGTGATGCCCTCTGACAGGGGCAGTATGGGAAGAAGGATGAGCTTAGAGCAAGGCTGGAGCCATAAGGTCTAAAAGAAGTTGTCTGGTTGCCCTCCACTGCCCGACCCTCCAAAATTGGCACAACCTCATATCTAAGAAAAAGTTTTCATTCACATACAATAATCAAATTAATGCAAATTCGTGCATCTATAAAAGAATATTAAAGGGTTGAACTATAGCTTTTTGGCATTTCTTGGATCCCAAGTCATTATTTTCCCTACAGCAACAACAATCTGGGGAATAATGTAACTTTGCAGAAATTCTTAGGTTCTGGCTGAATTTTGATCTGATGTTTTAAATAAAATGTTATTAAATTTTATACGACTGACAGTATTCTTTTTTAAAATCACATTTAGAGCAACCAAACAATTTTTTTTTCTTGACCGAACAGGGGTACAGATGATAACAGAGACCAGACAGGAATCTGATGATAAATGAGTTTTGTATGAAGAACGAGATGGGGGAAGGGGGTGGAGATCAATTTAAATAGCATGGAAGGAGCTCAGAAGTGCAATGGCCTTTGATGGGAGGGGCAAGGGAGAGGACTTGGTGAGCACCCATTTCTTGGGGGCTAAGACAATGTTGACTGACTAATCAAAGCATTGCTTAAAAGCACCCTGCAGATAGGGAGAAACTAAGCAGAAAAAAGTTAATGCCCCCCAAATGAGAGAAGCGTAACTTTAACATGTTTTATATATGATGCTCAAAAATAGATCTGTGACTTTTGAAAAGTGACATTTTTTTTCTCATCATGCCCATAGACTTCTGTAAATTAATCTTTCAAGACATGAAAATATCAAACTGCTAATGAGTAAACATGTCTTAAATTAAGTGACTTCAATAAAAATTCATGTGTACTGCATTGTCAATAGCTTCAGCCCTTCTGACTTTAGCATATTTTCTGAGGGTGTATAAAAAGTGATTGAATAAAAAATTGCCCCAATAGTGCTCATTCTATTACACTTTAAGTATTATTTGGCACTAAGTTGAAATAGCAGCACACAAAATGCGCACTCCCTGTACCAACACTTCTTGGCTTCATATCAGCACTCTAGGTGTAAAGCGCCATCTAAAAAAAAGGGTGTTTACCACAAATGCGAGAAAGAAGAAAAATAGGGCAGTAATACAGCTTGTACGACAAAAGACTGGGTGATAAAATGAAGAAGCAAACCAATACCCCCAAAGGATTGAGCAAGAACGCTCAGAGGGTGTAAAATAAAGAGAAAGTTCTGACGACAGAGGAGGAGGGGGAAGCAAAACATGGGTGGTAATCTAATGGCTAAAAACACATCACAAACACACACCCCTGAGCGTTGGTTGTGACAGCCGGGGCGGGCCGAGGGAGTGTTTGACCCGCGCAAAAATAAACTCCCGTTTTTCGAGTTGTTGTGAAAGGAAAGGTGACGTTTATGGGTAGGTGCGAAAGGATACCAGTTGCCCCCCTCGGGGAGAAAGTTTGGGTTACCAAACATGCCCTAAGGGAGGGTAGGAGGGCAGAAGGGGGAGGGTGAAGGAATAAGAGGCGAGGTGATGGTCTTGTGCTACTAGCTCAGCTGCAATATCACCAAAAATCTGCAGTGAATTCATTTCAGAGCCACAGTGATGCCAACATAAAAATCATATTCTTTGTCTTTATCACTTGGATAAAGGGTACCAAACTCAATATTAATGTCGGCAATTATTCAAAATGAGAAACTATCAACATGCATACACCTGTCCACCTGATAATGTTTTATCATTCAATTATTTTCAACAGAAAACAAATTAAAAATTTGTCTGCATCTACCTAAGATTCAATACATATCATGTGACAAGCAGAGAAACACAAATACGTTTTTATGGCTTTCTGTCACTCAATCGAAGGTCACATAAATATAAGATGAGAAGCAGAAAGGCACAAAATACGTCTTTATGGCTTTCTGATACTAAATCTGTCTTCATCTACCTACATGTAAGATCACATGCACATCAAGTGAGAAGCATAAAGGAACAAACCCGTCTTTATGGCTTTCTGATGCTCACTCTATCGATATCTACCTTAGATAGCATAAATCTTATCGAGTAAAAGTCAAAAAGTTCCTTCCTTTTGTGTCCATAATCTGCAGTGATCCAAAAGGATGTTGGAAACTCTTGGCATATCAAAGAGCTATTCCATTTGCAGTCGTTATGTCTAGTCAGGAGATACCAAGATGTATGAGTGTCTGAAATTCACTAAGTCAACATCTACCCAAGACTGTGGAGGCGCCGTGGTGTAGTGGTTCTGACTCTCGCCTTTCAACACGAGGGTCGTGGGTTCGAATCTCACCCATGGCGTCAATATCCTTCAGCAAGAAATTTATACATATTGTGCTGCACTCAACCCAGGTGAGGTGAATGGGTACCGGTAGGAAGAAATTCCTTGAATGCAGTGAGCGCCAAATGGTAGCCATGCTATAGCCGGGTAATAATGCACAGAGCGCTTAGAAACACTTCGTATTAAGCACTATATAAATGTTGTGTATTATTATTATTATTATTATTATAATGTTAATGGAAGAAAGGAAGCCTAAAAATATGACTCATTGCATTTTTATCTTACCTAATTTTGAAAGAAACTTTGAGCTAATACTCAAAAGTCAGAAAGGTAAAAAAATACATGTATTTATATCTTCTAACACCTGCAAAGTCAGAATCTGCCTAAGATTTAATAAATGATGAAACAGGGAACGGTGTTCCTGTATCACATCACAATTTGCTTTTAATTCTAGCAGGATTATTGTACAAAAATTATTTTGTTAAGCAACTTTTATAACATACCATTATACAGTAAAGTATAGGAAATGTTTCCTCCATGTACCGTATAATACTGCTAATCAAATAAGAAAAGTAAAATTGTTCCCTGTGAAAGATGAGACCCTACATCATTTAAGTCTTATGCCTCACAAGCACTAATTACAATAATAATAATAATAATAATAATAATAGATGCAATTTATATAGTGCACATATCCACTCTGCGGAGTGCTCAAGGCGCTTTGCACTATTATTACCCTGGCTTTAGCCCGTCGTACACCAGCACACATGGCATTTCAAGGAATAAATATTCCTACCAGGTACCCATTCACCTCACCTGGGTTGAGTGCAGCACAATGCGGATGAGTTTCTTGCTGAAGGAAATTAACGCCATGTGTGGGATTCGAACCTACGACCCTCTGGTTGAAAGGCGAGAGTCGACCCACTACACTACGGCGCCTACACCGCCTCCACAAAACAATTACATAACAATGCATCCAGCCTATGAGGTGCTGCTAGAATGCTACAATCAATTGTAGAATCCTCAACTGAAAAATCAATGGAAACTCAGGGAATTATTTCACTTTTCACATTTGATTTGCAGTTTTTGAAGTTTAGGAAAAAAATCAAACACTTTAACTGTACAGTTCTATGTGAAAAAGTTCCTAAAAAAAACATTTTTTTGTGTGTAGCAATCATGCTAAAATACATAGCAAATTGCGATGCGATCCCAGTAAAAGTATTCCCTTAAACTGAAGCATATATAAGCTCATCCAATGAATTAAATAATGCTCATTTTTTTGACAAACATTGATAAGTGAGAGAATATCCGTTGCGACTTGCAATATGAAATGTATTTTTTTTAAATCCCTGAATATACCCAAGAGCTGACATTATTATTCTTCAGTCAAGGATGAAGAGGGAGGTCAATGTACCCAATAATTCCTTCCTGACATTAACCCTATCTACATTTCCTACAAATCCTAGAATACATCAAATTCAGCTTTGCTTTTAGTCTCATATAATCAACTTACAGACTACTATGTCTGCAAAGGTTGTTGACTTCCTTATTTCGCACAATAAAACATTGAATAGCTCATCTGACAGTTTAAAGCCCAAGTACAGTTTTGGTAAAAGTGAATTTTTTTATTATGATTTTGTCTTCAAATCTATATGAAATGAAATATAGTATCACAAACATATTGCACAAAAGATTGTGCGAAAAATGAACGAGTTTGGGAAAAGCTATAACCTAAAATGTGCAAATTAGTGCGGTGCTGCATCACACTATTTCAATATTTTCTTTCCTGATAAAGGACAACTTCCCATGCTCAGAATTGGATGAAAATTTCAGAATCTAATCTTTGTGTATTTCTTTTTATCATGCTTTTGTCAGATTCTGGAAATAACTTTCAATATGCCCGATAACAAGCAAAATATTGCTACAACCGAGAGAGGGCGCTAAATAAGATTTAACGGACAAATTCAAATTTTCAAAAGAATCAGTTCATAAGAAAATATGCTATGGTCTCAAAATGTGTATAAGAATTACATGTCCTGATAAACATCCCCAAAGTTCACATTTCTTCATCTTTACCAAAACTATACTTGGGCTTTAAACACTGCTTACACATCCGGCTTCTTCAAAATGAGCCATAAAAACAAAGTCAGTACAAAAACAGTTATATAATATGGAAGTCAATGATTTAGCATTTGAAGAAACCTAGCCAAATATTCTTTTCTCTGGATGAAAATATACAAGTAATTTGCTCAGAGGAAGCAATTCACGAGAAATAGATCAAGTATTATCACCTAAATCTGACAACATTATGGAACGAAAACATAAATGAAAGACAATGACATCTCTACGAATAAGGTATTTAACGAGTTTCCTCCATAATTATTTTCTACAGATTCAAGGGATAAAAACTTTATTAGATGAATTTACAATAAAATCTGCACTAATAATACAAAAAAAGTCAGAAACACCTAGTTATATCGTTTTCTGGAAAAGGGAACAACCCCTTCTTGTCCTCAAACATCAATATTTGTTCTCCCTTTGAATAATTATCATTATCTTCATTGATCAGATTTTATCATTTAAATCCGACATTATTACAAGCTGAGAACAAAAATGCAAGGCTGTGACATTTCTAGTCAAATGATATTTGAGAATTTTCTTTCATTATTATTTGTTAGAGATTCAAGGAATAAAAATTCTATTATATGTATTTACAATAAAATCTGTACTAATGACAACAAAATATTAACCCAAGTAAAAAACACCTTTCTGTAAAAAAAAAAAAAAAAAAAAAAAAATCCCAGTCCTTGCCCTTAATTTCAATATTTATTGCATATAAGACTGATTTCCTATTACATTTTCTCCCTTTGAATGATAAGCATTATTTTCTTATGATTAAAGCCAGATTCATGGGAGATCGATCAAATTTTATCGCTTAAACCTGACAATATTACGAGCCGAGAACAAAAATGCAAGACATTAACATTTCTACTAATAAGAAACAGATACTAGAAAGATTTCCTCTATTATTATTATTTTCAAGGGATAAAAATTCTAATGAACGGATTTACAATAAAATCTGTACTAACAGTGAAAAGAAAAATATATATTAACCCAAGTCATAAACCACCTAGGTTTATCACTTTATTAAAAAAAAAAAAAAACAAGCATCCTTTCCCTGTCGAAAAGTTTCAATATTTCTTTAAATTTCATACAATACAGATTTCTTGTTCATTTTCTCTCTTCATGTTAGTATCATTGTCATCTTTTTGGTTGACAATTTTTTCTATCTTTATCAAATTTCCATTTCTCTTTCTTTTCCTCCTCTTTGTCACTCTTTCTCTCTTTCTCACTGTCTATTCCTCTTTCTTTCTATCACCCACCTCTTTCTTTTCTTTCTCTTTCTTTTATCTCTCTCTCTCTCTCTCTCTCTCTCTACCCCATCATTGCAGTCTCATGTCTCTCTATCTGTTTCTCTCTCATTCTGTCTCTCTCCCCATCTCCCATCTCTCCTGCAGATGTCTTTCCATAAAAGCTTTAACTCATTTGCATCACCTTTTTGTACTGTTTCTCTTTCTACCCTCCTCCCTTTAATGCATTCTCGTATTCCCTCTCTCTTCCCATTGTTCATTATCTCTCCCTTCTCTCTCCCATTCTCCACTATATATCTCTTTCCATAGAAGCCTTTTCTCTTTCTCTCCCCTCTCCACCTTCATTGCACTCTCATGTGTGCACTCACCAATGTACATTATCCTTGTGTTTTCTCTTTCTCTCTCTTTCTCTCTCTTTCTCTTTCTCTCTCTCATTCTCCCCTACAAATCTCTTTCCATAAAAGTTCCAACCTACTTGCTTTGCCTTTTTATCAATAAACTGATATATCAGTACTGATTGCGTGCATAATAGGCAAATCGCATGCCGTCTATAGGCTTAATTGTTTGATTAAGCGACTTTATTCAGCCTATTCAAGATTGCATTACTCCTAATATGAAAATGCTTGTAATCCAAGCTTTTGGGTCCGATAGAGCCGCAACATACTCCCCGATTTACTCCTCATTTCCTCCTCATAATGACAAACTAATTCCCTCAATCAAGAGGATGCATTCAAATCCCTATTTCAGCCTAAAATTGGCAATGTTGCACTGCTCAATTGAATATGAAATATCTATGAAAAATGAATGCAGAAATAGAGTGCCACAAATGTTTTTGAAAGATGGTGATTATCTTGAAATCACTTGTTGGAAATACTATTTAAATTCAAATCAGAAAGGAATATCCTGGTGATTTGCAATGCTGTGATTCTAAATTAAGTAAATCATCTCAAGATGAGAAGCAATCTCTATCCAACACTGTCTAAAAGTTTGCAGCATTTGTTTTTCCAACAAAGAAACATGACATGTAGTATGTGTTGTTTGACCTTGTTTTATAATTCTCACATGACTAGAAAGTTCACTTGAGTGAAAACCTATACTACACAAAAGGAAGTATTTCCACTTAAACTTTCTTAAAGAAGACCATAGGTCAAGCTAATATACGATAAATTCTCATAATTCTTTCCTCGGATTTCATCAAATCAATTGCATCTTCTTCTGTCAAAGAGTTGATCCATAGGAAATACACTCATACAATATACAATGATCAAACAAACCCACAAATATGCCAAAAAAAAAATAAACTTAAGATATAATTGCTTGGTTTTTAACTCAGTTAACACAAAGCCAGAAATTCATTGGGCAGGAATATACAGGAATTAAATACTACCGTAGTCAATGGAATAAAATCTGTCAATGAAATAAGAATATCACACAATATGTTAAAGCGCATGGGAGGTCCACATTAATGCAGTGAAATCATGGAAAAACACAGAAAGATGTACAGGGATAATGACGACTTTCAAATGAGTTCTGCACGATACCTGTCCATTGGTCCCTTATGCCGAGATTGATGCAGAAATAACAGTTAAAAAGGGCTACTGAGTGGTTATTAGGGGAATAATTGCCATCCTTGCTCGGGATGAAATGGAGCATAATAGTCGTCGCAATGCGCCAATTAAGTGCAATTACCTCTAAATTGGACAAACTGCCATCATCGTTTGGTTCTATTGACCTCATGAATAGATGAGGGTTTGCAATGTCATTTCGTTCAGTCGCCCACAATTGAAAGGGAGACCAAAATGGCCGCTAAGACCGAAATAAGAGGGGTTATCGGTGTGTTTTGTAGGGTAGCCTTCGAGGTATGGAAGGGAGGGGACATTAAACGGCGGGCGAATAGTGCATTTTCATTTGCAGGCACGGGTTTGAGCGCCGTTGTCCGCCTGAGTGCGCTTAATGGCGCTTGATGAATGGCTAAATGGCAAATTTGTCAGATGGTGAAGGAGCGAGCTGGAGAGACCGGACCGCCGTCATCATTGCGGTTTATAATTCCGCAGAATGATGACATAATTTGTCCCAATTTGCCTTCTTCCGCACGATGGAGCATCCAGCGAATTGATTCGTTTCTGGTGATGCCGAGAACAGCAATCACAGTCAATCAGTGTTTCGACGACGAGTCCCAAAACACTTTATAAAACGACAGGCTGTTTCAGCATCATTTCCCCCCACCCATCTTTGTTCATCATCGTAATCCAACTTCAATTTGAATCTCATACGTGTTTGAAAAGCAACAGCTGAAAAAGCAGGGCTGTGTGGTTTGAAATGGGTTCATCGAAACAAAGTCAGAATAACAGTGGAGGTAGAATACAACCATAACAAGCAGGAGGGGTGATGAAGATGTAAAAGATTTGAAGGCAGGGTATAGCAAAGTGAAGACTACGGCAGAGGGAGGGGGTTTAGAGGTTAGAAGAGCCGGGAAAAAGCAGGCAAAACAGGAACAGGAGTGGAAAGAGAAACAGCTTGCCGAATGGTGAATGAGATGTAACAAAAACACTGCCTCGGGCCAGTCGGCTACGAAAGAGCAGCGAGAGAGAGCGAGAGAGAGAGAGAGAGAGAGTACTAGAAGGGGTATGGACGAAAGGGAAGAGAAATATAGAGACACGAAAGCGGCTAGGTAAGCATGGAGGCAGGAGTAAAAAGGCAATTATGTGACACGGATTGACAGGACAGCCAGACTTTAATGATGCATGATGATGATACGCAAGCAACTCCTCTCCACTAGCCGAGCAAACAAGACTTGATGGATGTGACGAGAGAGAAGGAGGGCAACGATGACATACATACAATCACCCGCTCGCGCCCCCGCTAAATTCACAGCCACATTCTAAAACGTGTTAAATGCTTGGACAGGCAGAATTTGGCTGAATTTGTCGAAGGAGTTGAGTAAACAGCGACTTGATTCGAGTCAGGAAGTCCAGCTCGCAGCGCAGGAAGCCGCTATTGTTGCCACAGAGATATAACTCACCCCTGACAAAGTGGGACCCACGAGGGAGTAAATCCGGGGACGGAGGCACACTGTATTGAGTAAAGCCACGGCGGTGTAGTCTTACCCCAAGGGAGGGATTCGGCCGCCGACCTGTCATAATAGCTACTATTTCACTGCCTTTAAGAGTAAGAAGGCAGATGAAAGACCGCCAGAAAAGGGGGGGGGGGAGAAAGATGGCAGTGTTATGCTGCTATCCACATGCCTGCCTGCCGCAAGAAAGGAAAGAGACACTCTTGCGAGCGTACGCCCGTTACTCCCGATGTCGGTATCGGTTGCCCCGCCGGGAGGCACCGTACATGGGCTGCGGGTAACTCGACACCGACCTCCTCCCTATGAAATAATGATTTGTTAAAGCCGTCATGCTTCGGTTTCGAACAGAAAGGCATAATTTTTTTTTCTCCCTCGCCACTCTCCAGGGGAAAGCGTGGAAAGAATAGGAGAGAAAATAATTTATGGGCGACTGCTGCACGGTTGTCGTTTCAGTGCTCTGCAGCACAAGGCCGGCTGCTTCAGCTTAGGCTTCAATCAATACGATTCGGGGGTGAAATGTTTTCCTCTCTTGCCCCCCGCCCGCCCGCATCAGGTACAATGGCTGGGACCACATGCCTCCCAGCGCATGGATTTCTTTAATAAACCATCCCCACCAGATCACCAGATGAATACAAGTGTAACAATATGCGGGCACGGGAAAATCTCTCCGATCCCCGGGCCTACGGGTCACCGAGCTTACATATCGCAAAGATCCACAAAATACACCGCTAAAACATGCCCCACAGCTAACTCGCAATCGCTCGCAATCGCACACAATCTCTACTCCTCATCAAGCACGAAGCAAGCCTCGTTGTACCCTTAATAAAAGCTTATAGCTGCCCTTCGTTCTATATTCTCCTCCGTCTTCATGTTCCACATTGCTGTATAATTGGTACTTGGCAAATAATAGACTTTTCCTTAATTATGCCTGCCAGAGGTCTGCCAATTTACAATGTATAACCCCGAGCAACAATCAGATAAATTGAGGCTTGATTAGAAAAAGCACAAAGGATTTTTTTCCCCTGGTTTAGAAAAAGAAATAGCTTGCTGAATGAGTTGAAGTCACCATGTTTCAAAATAGAAATGATCATGAAGAAATCAGAATTGAATTGAAATTTTGTGACAATTTTGACCTGGAGCGTAAATAAAAGACTGAGTGCAAATTATGATTTAATCATTTGGAAAAATCTTAATAGTAATAATACCATGCTTTGTTTGACTAACAAAACGGACATGGAATTCAATTGCCAAGAGTAAATTTTAATACATCATGACAAAATGCCAGTGGATTCGTCCAAAAATCAGAAGTCTGCCACACCCCCCCCCCCTCCTCCCATGCCCCTTGCAAGTTTTTCATCAACATGCCATGTCTTTGTTTTCATCCTCTCGGCCAATCAAATTCAATCGTTCCAGTAGCTTTTCACAAATACGATTCATCGCACCTTTCCACATAGCAAACCCTAAGATCGATTTCATAACTCTCCCAAGGCAACGTAGCAATCAAATACATCCCCAAAAAAGTTGCAATTCAATTTTCTCGGAGAGACCCCTTTTTATCCCTCAATTCCAACAATTCTTTTTCCTCTTGGTAAATCAACTTAATTTTCGGCATTCGAGCAGAAAAGGACGCTCGAATCGTCTGTGGGCGGTGGCTGCATGCGAAGGTTGTAGGTGCTTGAATGGAAATTGGCAGGGAAATGGCACACGAAATCGATAGTAATCAATATTGAGTATTTGATTCCTGGCTTGCTTGATTTCCATGATTTCATGCTTTGCTGAGGCAGGTAGCCTGTGGACAGAATACTGGAGAAACTGAAATTTTCTCTGGGGTTTTATTTTTGCGAATCTCGCTATCATAAATTCGCTAAAATTTCACCTCCATATGATGCCCATAGACTTCTGTACAAGAATTTTTCAAAAACATGAACATAACAACGTGCTAAACGGTAAAAATATCTTAAATTCAGAGAATTCCCTGAAAATTTATGTACGCTGAAACAATGACTTTTAGAGTAGCAAGGATGGGTTTGTGCAATTGTGGATTGCCAATTTTGGTAAGGGAGGGGGTTTTATCTATCCAAATTAATCTTGTACCTCGACCACATTGTCACACATTAAGATTATCTTATCTAAAAAATTCTCAATTCAAGCAGCCTTATTGCATTCAGATTGATGAAAAACCACAAAAAATGCAAAAAGAAAGAAATTATAATGACACTATCAAGATATCTAAATTGAATAAAGTGTTCACTGTCACTTTATCACTGCACTGTGCCTATATGTAGTTGATATTTTTAATTTTACTTTTTTTAAAGCACTAAACATTAATTTTGAAACCTGATATTTCTACAGCTTAGTTTATGAACACCATCGACCATTAAGGTAGCATTTAGAATCTGGCAGTCAAAATTTTTAAAACAAAAAAAAATGCTGAACAATGTCTTTATAACATTTATAATCAGATTTTTTTTAAATGGTAGCGCTTTGCCCAAATTTGCAATTCCTTTGTAGTCGATTGCAGCATCTCCTACAAATTATAATATTCAGTTGAACCAAATCATTTCATCTTTAAACACAAATTGTTCACAATCATCAGTACAGGGAACATTGATGAGTCATAGAGAAGAGGAAGAATTTGCTGTTGTTTATTTGATTATGATTATCAATTATATCAATTGATAGCATAATCTTTTAAGCAAAATCAAATCAACAACACAAAGGAAATGTATATCTAAAAGAATATACTTATGAATACATCAGAAATTTTGGAAGATGTATCCCGAGGTCATATAGAGGTCACTAATGGTGTATTCATACTAAAGGGCAATTCCACATGAGAAAATGATCCAAAATGTAATTCCGTTACCGTGGAATTGCCCTAAAGGGCTTTTAACGAGATGGAGAAAAACGCTTTCTCGTGAGAGAAATATTGAAAAGTAGGAGAATATATATTCATATCAGATACTTCTGAAAAAAACCTCAGGAATATTAACGAAATGAATATGAATACAGCAAAAATTGTATAGCTTTGTCGCATAGGGGTTACACTGAGGACACTGCAGGCATTTTAATGCTGGGATATTATCAAAGAAGTATTCTTTAAAAGAGCTTCGGTTGGAAGTCTCGGCACAGCGGGAGAAAACAAGACTAAAAGCAGAGACGTGTGGCTCAATCAAACGCATGCAGTGGTCTGTGAACCATTAAGCATCCGTTCTATTGATTGTATTTTCCCTCTGATCGCATCCACATAAGAGTTCTGTTGGTCCATGCGAGTAGACAAACATTTTCCACTCGCCTTGTCCACTTTGCTTTCTCCATCCCCCCCCACCTCTCTCTCCTCCTCTCTCTCTCTCTACGATGCAGCCAGGCGTTCAGGGTCGATCGACAACGCCGAGAGCTGCTGGGGGCGGCAGACGCTTAAATGGTGTTATTTCTTCCCTTTATGCTTGAAGGTAGGGCGAGGATGAAGCGTGGTAACGGAAAAAAGGAGGAGGAAAAAAAATGATGCGAGGAGAGAGAGGAGATGAAGGAAAGCCCACCATTCCTTTACGATCAATATCGAAAAGATTTCTGACTGCGCGTTAGCCGCTTCGCCGATTTCATCCACTTCATTTGGGGCGCATGAAACGGCTGCTGCGCGATTCTCTTACGGGGGCATTACGTCCGCCTTCCAATTTGTCTCCAATTTGATACAAATGCATTTCAGGGTTGAGCGCAATCCCTATCACCCATGGGAGTGAAACGACAGCGGATAATGCTGCGAACAAAAAGAGAGATGGAGATGAAATATGGAAGGAAGATACAATTACGATTGTCTGCACTTTACCGAGATTGCACCTTTATGACGATGCGGGATCGGAGCTAAATCAATTTTCTATTGGTCTTCTGAACACCATAGTTCATTCTCACTCCCGTTAAAGCAAGAAGACATGATTCAAAGATGGAGAAATGTCTGAGGCAAGTCCACGATGATTCTATCTCCTCTTTTAACACCGTGAAATCTTTCCTGCTAATCAATCGTCCATGCTACTTACGTGCGATGCCTGACGGAATAAACTAAAACCAACAAACACCTGTCCTTTCTAGTTCAATGAATAATTGATTTTCATCCTCCGTGTTTGATGAAGGACTTATTCCGTCTAAACCGGCATGTCTCTCCTCCAACCATGATAATCCGCATCGCATCTTAACGCGCCGTTTCACAAAACATAAGTCGATTCAATCATCGATCTCGCCTAAAACGGAAGAACAATCCTGCACTTCGGTTCAAATTTCTACCTTCCCTTTCGATCCCCACACAGAATCAACATAATAAAACATAGAATCAGAGATGAATTCAAGATGAATCAGTCTTTCTCACGTTTACAAATTTCCCAGGTGGTTTTCGATCTCGATAAATTTCGCCACGATCGAACAACCTCATGAAAAATTCAATCGACCACGCGTAAACCCCTTAATAATTTTTCATCCAAACATAATAACGCTTGATGAGCGAGGCCATTACTTTCCACAAAATGACAATCATCTACATCGACAGTGATTTAATCAGCCACTAAGCATCAACTCGACATAGAATAACATCAAAACAAATTACCGGATGTTGTTCGACAAAGATTCACCTCGGTTTATAATAGCTCATCAAAAATGACCTCCTTTGGCTCTTTCAAGTCAGGCCACAATGACAATCAATATATAGATTACCTCATTGAGGCAATTTTAGACAAAGCCCTAATTAGCGCACAAACAACTTAACATGCCGCCATGGAAAAGTGGTTATTTTCGTGACTGAAAGTGGTTCGGGGACTAGAGTAAAAACAAGAGATGATTAGAAGGACAACCTAACAATTTTTTAGGGTGCCTAATAAGCTACTGTTTTTTGCTTATTTAAGTTGTGATCAGGGTAAAATGAAATTAAAAAAAAAAACGTTTTTGTGTAATCAATGCTTTTAAGTCACTTTAAGAGGATTTATTAAAAAAAAATATCATAATGAACAATAAATCCGCATTTAAAAAAGTCATATACTTCAAGGACACACCCAAGTTCGCCAAATATAATTTCTGAGAAACACCCACACACAGCACACAGTCTAACAAACACACTAAAAAACATTAAAAATTACTATAAATGTATCCACAGACAATTGGTAAGGAGAGTAAATTTTGACTCAGAATACCATTAAAACTTAATAAAGAAGAAGACAGAGACAATTAAAGCGACATATACATATGAGGTACAAAATTGCAAAGGAAATATTTTTTGTCACACAGTTCTAGTTTAACAAACAGACTCAAACACACATTAAACATATTCTAAATACACCAAGAGCAACATAATCATATTTATACACAAATACACAGGAATATTTTTTTCATGACACAGTAAAAACAGTCACAAACAGGCATTCAAAAATATCCTACGAATCCATACACTTAATCATGACAATTTCCTTTCACAAAGTTGGATTTCTCGTTGAATTCTCAAAAAAAAAATTGTCTCTTGAAAATTTCTGGTACTGCCTTAACCATCTCGTAGGTAAAGATTGTAGACATCCTATTGAATAACATTGTAATTGTTTAGTACACAATTGATAAGATGAGTAACAAACTTTCATTTTGTGCAACCAAGCTTAATATTGCTAAGCACAAAACACAGAAGGTTACTTACATGTGTGTCCGGGTCACTTTCGCTGTCGCACTGTAAAACAGACAAGAAAAGAAAGAGCAAACCGACAATTACAAATTTGTTCAGATGTCAAAAACCGCACACGCTACTCGAACGTGTCATATTTAAAAGAATCAAGCACAACAATTGGCGATGAATTCTAGTAAATATTGTGTTTTCATGATTAGTGTTGACAAAGCAGATTTATACATATTTGTTTCCTGTAAATTTCTAAATTCTGAGTCAGTCTGCGGGTGAAAGGCTGAAAAAATATAGATTTATATTTTATATTTGCATATTTGATTGAATTGTGAACTCTATTAGTATTATATGTACTAAGACAGTCAAACATGCCTGGCAAATATTTGATATTTCAGATTGCATTAGAAAACATTCAATATTGAATTGTATTAAGGGTATTTACATAGAATTTATTGTCTATATACATGTTCAAATTGTTCCCAAAGGAGTGTCAGATTGAATTAAAAATTTGATTTAATATAATGCTCGTTTTTCCTTGGTAAATATATTCAGTCCTATCAACAAAGTCTTTTCCAAAAATGTCATGTTCAAAAGGAACAATATCAAGAATGCTGCATTCGTTGTGTGCAATTGGCACCAGAGCATATTGCATTTCATTTTAAAGACACTGCGTGGCCATGGTGCACAGATGCTGCCTAGTGTTCAACATGGTTGTCATGGCAACCACGTTGAAATGACACTTAAGGGTGTGGTAAGATATCGATTTGAAAATGGGATGGTAGGAGGATGAGGAAAGATGATCGAAGGAAAAGGAAGCTGAGAGGAGTTCAGGGGGGTGCAAGTTAGGGCGAGGGTCGGGGTGTAATTTTACCGACACCATTTGTGAGATTTCATTGTCACTCTGCCCATATTTTATTTCATTTTTGTATGAGGGAGAGTTGAAAGGGTTGAAATGTGAATACTGAGCAAGTTTGTTAAAGCATTTGGTTGTTGCTCTTGTGATGAGGGAGGAAAGCTTGGAAAGAAAGAGGAAGCAAAAGATGGAAAGGGGAAAAGAAAGAAAAGAAAGAGATGAGTAAGCGAGATAGAAGCTGCATGTGAGAAAGGCAGGAGGGGAGAGGGAAAGAAGAAAGAAACTGAGTTGAGAGACAGAAGATACATTTAGAGAGTCAGAAATAGAGAACGAATGAAAGTAAGGAGAGGATGAGAGAAGAAAGAGAAATTAGGAGAGGAGTAATACAGGAACTTAGAGGAGAGATGGAGAAAGTAAAGAAAAAAGAGAGGGAGAGGGAGAGGGAGAGAGAGAGGGAGAGAGAGCGAGAGGAAGGGAGGTAGAGGGGAACAGCTGGTGGAATCGAAATGAAATAAGCTCACACTAATAAAAAATTACATTTGTGACAAAGGAAAGACAAACATAACACTCTTGGAAAAGCAATTATGTTGATATGTTAAAATTAACAAGGCATCAACTGCTTTGCAATGGAATAAAACATAATTCAACACAACATTTTTAATCTACGTAAGCAATTAGGTTATTACACAGTTAACAAAAGAGGACCCTGAAATGACATTTTACTTGTTTGACCTTTTCTGTTTTGAAAGTTCATAATTGATTAAACAAGGCCATACAAATGTTATACCCACGCATGAATATTGATACATAACACGTACCATGACAAATACGAAAAGGCGCACACCGCCATCAACGCAAGCGGCTATCGAGACTAAACATTTAGTGCCAACACGTCTGGAGTGCCCAAATACTCATTGTGCGGAATTAAAAGCAATAAACTCCTGATTAGTGTTGGTAATTTAATCAAAAGCTAATTCAGGTTCGAGAAATAACAGTCCGCCGGTATTACGGGTAAGCCAAATTAAAGCGCCTGATAAAAAGGAGCCTGCTGCATGCCACACAATTAGCTCATCTTGCCGCTACGACATCAATTAAAGAGTCGTGCATTCGCAGAGTGGGGGTACACCAATAACGTATACATTAAATCAATTAGGGTCGAACCTAATAGGTTATATTAGAGTTGATTGAATCTTGTTAAGCAATCCCAATATATCATCGGTTGACGAGCATGACTTTATGATGCTGTAGCAATGTCCCACTGGAATGCATGGAAAGTAATCAATAGGTCAATGGGGACAAGTCGATAGCGGAAGTGGAGTGGGGTTTGAAGGACAAAGTGTGCACCAGAAGGTCATACGTTCAAACCGGTAATAGTAGCATTCTTGCAGATTAAAACAGTACAAGAGCAATGTCCTGCTGGAATGCATGGAAGGTAATCAATAGGTCAATGGGGACAAGTCGATAGTGGAAGTGGGGTGGCCTTGTGGTTGGAAGGACAAAGTGTGCACCTGAAGGTCACAGGTTCAAGCCTGCATAGCATGATTTGTAGATTAACATTGTGCAAATGCAATGTCCCACTGAAATGCATGGCAGCTAATAGGTCATTAGGGACAAGTCGATAGCAGAAATGGGGTGGCCTTGTGGTTAGACGGACAAAGTGTGCACCTGAAGGTCATAGGTTCAAACCTAAGTAGCATGATTTGTAGATTAACATAGTGCAAATGCAATGTCCTGCTGGAATGCATGGAAGGCAATCAATAGGTCAATGGGGACAAGTCAATAGCGGAAGTGGCGTGGCCTTGTGGTTGGAAGGACAAAGTGTGCGCCAGAAGGTCATAGGTTCAAACCTTAGTAGCATTCTTGCAGATTAAAGCAGTACAAGAGCAATGTCCTGCTGGAGTGCAAGGAGGGTAATCTATAGTTCAATGGGGACAAGTCAATAGCAGAAGAGGCGTGGCCTTGTGGTTTGAAGGACAAAGTGTGTGCCAAAAGGTCATAGGTTCAAACCCAAGTAGCACGATTTGTAGATTAGAATAGCGCAAATACAATGTCCCGCTGAATGGCATGGTGCGTGATCAATAGTTCCATGGGGACAAGTCGATAGCGGAAGTGGAGTGGCCTTGTGCTTAGAATGACAAAGTGTGCACCTGAAGGTCATAGGTTCAAGCTCAAGTACCATAATTTGTAGATTAGGATAGTGCAAACTCGCTCAAATGCATGTCATGTAATCAATATGTAAGCAGGGTCAACCCAATAGTGGAAGTATTGGAGTCAATTTTTCATCCGCAGTAGATGTGAAAACATTATTCCAAATTTTGTTTATTTCTTTGCAAATAAGTACAGTATAAAACACAATATTTTCATATCCCATCCAATGCATTAATTTCCGTAATCAACCCTGTGCTTCACTCAACCCTGGTGAAAATGGGTACCTGGCAGGAATATATTCCTTGGAATGCTTGAGCGCTTGAGCGGCTTGCTTGACAGTTACAGCCAGGGTGATAATATGGTATTCAGTTTCAAGCGTAGTAGAGTATAGGGCTATGCATATAGTGAGTGAACTATATAAATGAACCTATTATTATCATTAGTAGTAGTATTATAATACTTGGCTTTTATGATCACTATAAAGCTCATAACAGGAGGATAACAAAACCACAACTAAGAGGTGTTGTTCAAAAGTTGCAATTGATCGCAAGTTGCAGTTGATCGGAGCGCGCCAATCAAAATCACTGTTTCATGCGCGTCTTGTTAAATGCGCATACCGTGCGTGAATGATCAGTAAAATTAGCACTAATTTTATTATTTACGAGATAACCACATGACCCTCTCTCGACCATTTTGCTTTGTTCCCTAACAAACGCAAGAACGTAAATCTATTAAACAGAAACTTTTCCCTACGAGCAACCCCCCCCA
>BQKZ01000795.1:44725-75367 GCA_036244855.1 Temnopleurus reevesii
AATCACAACGTTAGCTTCATGGTTCATTCAAGAAGTAGCGTTGTGTTGGTGCACCCTTCTGGAACGGACCTTTGAGCTAACGTTGTGATCAGCCATACCGTCTTGTACATGCTAAAGGTCCCTACTATGGGAAAGGGGTGGAAAACTGATTTTATTTCTTTCTGCGACAAGCGATTTAAAAATTAATTCATAAAAAGTGAAGGGACAGAACCCTATTCGACATTACCATTGGACAGAGTCCTCCCCACCCCATGGATTCCTTTATATACACAAACAATAGAAATCATTGGATGAACCTGATACCAAACGTAATTTTCCCTTCCTACAAGGAACGAGAGATTGGGTTCATTTCCATCTATTGAATCTGTTCGGGATCCTCATCAATGACATGGCCGCCGGACCCCGAGGGGCATAGACGGGGTTAATGGTGTCATTAGTGTAATATTGCCTTCCAGGACCGAATATTTATGTGTTATTTATTCTTTATTTGGCTTTGTCTCCTCTATAATTCCAAATATCATTTTCTCCAAAGTTAATGCCACGCATGTTAATCGCTACATTCTTTTTTTTTCTGGTCATTCAGGGTATGCATTTTCATAAACAGGACTTCGAGGGACATGTACGCCTGCATACTCCATATGCTGCCTTACAAAACGAAAATTGTCTAGAAGGATTTTTTAAAACCAAAGCTTATATTTATTATTAATAAAATGAATTAATATTTTAGCTCTGATGTATCTATCATTGAATGAGAAATATGGAGAATAAATTTCGATGAGGGTAATTAATGGAAACATACATTGTGAACGATGCGATCGAGTATTTGAAGCAGTGGAGAGAGATATATATAGAGGGAGAGAGAGAGAGAGAGAGAGAGAGAGAGAGAGAGAGAGAGATTGAGAGAGAGAGAGAGATAGAGAGATAGAGATAGAGAGAGAGAGAGATTGAGAGATAGAGAGAGAGAGATAGAGAGATAGAGATAGAGAGAGAGAGAGAGAGAGAGAGATAGAGGGAGAGAGAGGGAGAGCGGGAGAGCGGGAAAGATAGAATGTTTTGGGGCAAGAGGGAGAAAGATATTTCTTAATGTCTACTCCCTTTTTTGTTACAGTTTGCCGTCTGACAAATGATATTTGACAATTTCTGACGTGTTCGTTAATAAGAATGGAATATCATATTCCAAACCAGAAAGTATTTTTGCATCGAAACATATGTTGATAATGTATGTGAATAAAACCTACATTTTCATCACGCTAAACATTGTCGTGATAAATGTAATGTGTTGAATATCTGTTCATTAATCCTTACACACATTATTTTTCATACATTTAGACTGTTTCTCCTCTCTTTGGTTTAAGGAGTATCTACTCTTATAAGGCGGGGAAACGTGGTCAGGAATTTTAGCTTCAATGCATCTGTTTAGAACCAGTCGCAAGGATTGCTGTGAATGATTTAACCAGCGCAGTCGCATAATGGACATTAAGCTGCCTAGCATGTGGGTAAACTTTTTGCCAAACTATTTCAAGAGTGTGAAATGATCCATGAATACTATTTATGAAGACTATGCAAGCATACACCTTTATGTGAGATTTCGGAAAAGTATTTAGAGATTAGTAAAAGAACAAAATTCTAAATCTACCCTTACTGCTGTCGCTCGAGGTGTATAGTTCGGTACATTGACAGAAGGAGGGGGAGGGGGGCTGGGATAGATGTGGTATCTTTAGGGATACTGCTGGTATAGATTTTCTGTCACTCGACAGAGTCAGGGGATAGGTCTTGAGTCTGTTGTCCACTTGAAGACGGCAATCGTTTCGATTGAGGGTTTCGATCTGGCAACTGTTTCACTTCATCCCTGTAAGGTACAAGAGGTTCTGATGTTGCCATGGTAACTGTGGAATACGAACTTGATCTTCTAGGGCGTAAGCCGATACAAGTATTTCAATTTTTGCCGAAGACGTTGTTTTCTGTCAGCGAAATCAATGATTGAATTGAACTTAGTGCAGTCATGATGATGGCGATGAGGATGATGAGGATGATGATGATGATGATGATGATGCAAAGGATGATAGTGGTTATTATTATTATGATGATGAGGAGGAGGATCAGGAGGAGGAGAATGAGGAGGAGTAGAAGGAAAAGAGTGACGATGATGATGATGATGATGATGATGATGATGATGATGATGATGATGCTGCTGTAGATGATGACTATAAGCATGGTGGTGATAATGATGACGGTGATGATGATGATGATACAAATGATGATAGTGGTGGTTATCATTATTATGATGAGGAGGAGGAGAAGGAGGAGAAGAAGGAGGAGGAAAAGGAAAAGGGTGATGATGATGATGATGATGATGATGATGATGATGATGATGACGGTGATGATGATGATGATGATGATGATGATGTAGATGATGATTATAAGCATGGTGGTGATACTGGTAGTGGTGTGGTGGTGATAATAAGAAGAAAGAGAAGGGGTATTAGGGAAAATGGAGATTGCACGTACCAATTGGTTATGTCGTTTTGATATTTGCCTCCTTCGAATCATATTAAAAACATAAAAACAATCAGATTTTCGGACATGAAATAGCAGAATCTTTGTGAACATGTAAAAACGAATTTCACATTATTTCTTTGCACCCAAAATGTTCAACTTCCTGTACAACCAAATGACGTGAACCTCCGAAAGCTTTCCTTTTGTTGTGTTTTAGCGATATCATCTCTTTGCTTCAAGGATTTCATTTATTGTCCTGAGGTTACTCACTCATATTTCATCAGATATCACCGGTCATTGCCCACAACTCAATTACACCAATTGTTCGGTATGATGGTAGGACTTTTAGGTTTTCATTTCATATCAAACTTCATATCTTCAAGACAAATCTTGCTTTTAATCACCATCAGGATTTTTATAAATAGAACCTGACCATGGAAGTCTCAAATCAAAATCTCTCATAACTGCATAATATAAATTACAATCCGATAACCCTCAAGTGTTTTTAAAGGAATTGTAATGCAGGGGCCCTGGAAGAACAGCTTACAGCTGAAAGTTGCTACCCTGGGTGAATAAGAGCTATTATTATTACACAATGTATTACATTATTTTAATTCATATACCTGTTCATTACCCCGCATACAATATCAGTACTCTAATTATGGTAATAGTGGCACAGGAACACTTTTGTAACCAAATCTTTAAATATTATCAAAAGGTACCTTATAGATGCAACTTGTTATCATTATAATCATGGAGTTGTTTAAAACAATAGCTTTTCACCCAAAGCATTTTAAATCGAAACCGTTCCGGTCCCACTGCCTTTAAAGATGTAAGTAAACTTTAGTTCACTATAAACTCCAGTCTTTCTGTTCCATCTCCGAAATACCATTAAAACAACACATCCGCGATGACATAATAATAGCACACGCAATGCATTTACCAAAGAAGCATGCATTATACATCATACCCTTGTTGATGGCTCAGTCATATCATCAAACTTACCCATAATCGACAACGAAACGACCGACGTATCACTATAGCTTTAACCCATATTCAGGGATTGCCCATCTGTCGGTCTGTTTTGGAATAGTTTGGTATGACTTTGATACGATGGGTCTGCCTTCGCCATCATACAAGCACTAGAGCGAAGCTGTCACAGTCTTGAGAATAGAACACTGTACTTTTTGACAGCAGCAAAGCAGCAATAGAACATCCCGACTTGCGTTATAGACCGGAGCAAACGAGGTGATATTTCGACACGTTGGTATTGTGGTATACCGTTCTCCCTCTGTTAGTCGTTTTTACTGCATCACTGTACAGTATGTGACTATAGGTTTTTGTTGTTGTTGTTGTAGTTTTTTTTTACAGCTGACTAATACTAATGCACGCACATGTCAAACAAACAAAAACTCAACTCAAATTTGGCACTCTGTCATGTCTGTGAGGAGCTGAAAACAAGCACCCCTGCCTAAATAAGGGAAATTTAACGGGGAAAGATAACTTGCCCGAATATGGCGCCCCTCTGGCTAATTTTGAGCCCTTTAAAATAATTTTTTGACCATCTTCACCGGAACATCTCCTAACACACACACACACCCACACACACACACACACACACACACACACACACACACACACACACACATCTTACGCATGATACCGTCAGAACATAGTGCCCTGGTTGAGCCGGGCTTTCAAAGGTGCTGCGGAACCGCTTCGGGGTTCGCTGGATTACTCGTTTTTAACCCACATAATTTCCAGACCGACGATGATTTGAATTCCAAAACTGCCGACTAATTGGGTTAAAGATGACTTGATTAGTAGCGACAATCCTCCCCTTTAAGAGATCCTCCATACACCATGCTTTTGATCCTTCTACCTTCCATATATGTTGTTTGGTGGCAGAAAGCGCTCTGCTGCTACAACACCTTTTTTGAAAATCTTATTCAATAACATGAATAAGATCAAATATCAATGGTTGAGGAGCAGACATTAATATGTAACCTTTCCATACAACGAATTGAAAGATGTAGTAGATATCAGGATGCATGCATTTAAATGTTGATAAGTGTACCTGCAAGTGTACCTCTTCCCCAGTGAGTAGTTTATAAATGGACTTCAATTTTAAATGACATTCAATAGCGGCTCAAGATGGCGAAATAGGTCTGAACCCCTATTCTTGGTGCGGCGTGGGATACCATCTCACCTTCCTTCGCCCCCCCCCCCACCCTTCCCTAGAAATTGACTTTTTGTTTGTGAAACTAATACCCAATTCACGCTTATACGGTGAAAATCCAGGTGCATCAAATATATTTTATAGCTATATCAATCAATGAGTTCAGGATAATAACAGTCCAAATGCCATATCAGACTAGCATTCTCTGGGTGTTCACCTGCTAAACGCCGGCTAAAAACGGGGTGAGTGTGAATGGAGTATTAATTTACCAACCCATCTTGTAAACACTCCCTCCCCCTTGATAAGTCCTAAGCCCGCACATAGATGTTATGGATGCGAAAATGGATGAGATGAACTTTATACATCTACTGGAGATGTGAATATACTATTAATTCGCGAATGCTGCATAAATCCCAAATTTCCTGCCACGTGATTTTTTACCTCAAAACACTGATCAAACAGCCATAAAGTAAGGGTTTTTCCCGAATCGAGTCTGCGCAGTTACTGTATTACACTCTAAAACATCAAATGTTGAATTACCATTTAACAATGGTTGACTAATTTAGGGGTGACAACCTTCTTAAAATAGTATCTTGGACAATGTAGGACCCAAATGTTGAAGCATTCGATCCAGCATTTTTAAAGTTTGGACCTTGACCATTTGTAAATGTCACTCCTGCAGCCTTCAAGATATTGATTAAATGGGTATGATTTTAGGCTGTTATACCGGCAATAAGAATGTAAGACACCAATTTTAGAGAGCATTAAATTTTCTTCAATGTTGAGCCTTCGCAAAATTGAGGAAAGTTAGAACTAGAACTGAAATTCTTTGGACTTACAGCTCAATTCTACTCGATTCGTTTAATATCGAGTACATTGTAATTGATATTCCAGATTTCACTATAAATATAATTTCACAATGTTGTTGTATTGATTGAAATATTTGAATTATGATTGCTTTCATGGTGGAGAGCATCTTTTATCTTCATATATAATTTGTAAATTTAGCGGCCTCCACCAACCACCTTCTCTCTTTTGCACATGTATTCTGTATCCCTTCACTCTCTCCCTCTCTCTATCTCTCTCTCTCTCTCTCTCTCTCTCTCTCTTTCTATCTCTCTCTCTTCTTTTCCTCACTCTGTCCCTACAATTAGATATGAGATAAACATGATATTTTATTTTTATACTATATGAAATGAACGAAATAAGAATATATGTAAGTTTAATGTTATTTTGAGGAATCCATACCCAAACAAGCTAAGCTTTTCTTTGAATACCTCTGTTTTTCCTCAACATAATATCAAATGCAACGTGTTTATATATTTGTACCATATGTCATAATATTTAATATTTGTTATTTTGTCTTACTTTTATATTTTTCTTTTATATCAATGTAAGTTTTTGTTAAATTGTAATTGTTATAATTTGAGTAAAAAATAAAAAATATCTGAATCTGAAATCTGAAAGTATAATGTTACATCATACTGATACATATGTTTTTGCATTAAAACATATACTATATTCAGATAGATCAATTTAGTTTTGTTTTCTTTCCACAAATCGATAAAAAATCACAGGGTGCATATAAATTGATATAGAACGAAAGTGAACAGTCGATTAAAACGTGGCATGGAAAGACAGAGGCCAAAGTGACCTATCTAAGCCGTCCCCTTGAAACAGTCAAATCAATTATGCAATACAATATTATGACCTATCATTACTAAATATCATTGCTATGAATGTCAAAAATATGTAAATATGAAACAATCATATAACTACAAAAAAAAATAATGATGCCTGATGAAATTCGCGATGAGAAAACGAACACCTTCCTATATACAAACTGATGTTAAAGAAGAATTCAATGTAAACTTGTTGAGAGATGAAGTAAGTTGCACTTTTTATTATACACGATCTAAAGCCTACTTCTTGCAGAAGACAAGACAATTCTTGCGACAAACCAAAATATGAGAAGCTGTTTCAATTTCTATTTCCTCAATCCTTCCGTGATCCCTACGCTTTGATTACCTTTTCGGAAATACTATTTTCTAAAAAGCCATGTGATTTGGAACGAAATCATTCTTTAGGGGATATACAACAGGCTTCTGGGGATTTTGTATGATATGATGAATACAACGAAGAAATGGCGGGTTACTGGATCTCAAACATTGCCAATAACCGGCCAATCAGCGGCCAGCAAACGAAGCCTGATGGAAAACGTCAGCTTTGATTATTCTGTCGGATAAATTGTATCGTACAATGACTAATGCGTAAAGCAAGCCGACAAAAGTACAGTGTACGTTGCCTCTTTCGTCTTCTTTCAAATTTCTCCCAACGTCTCCTATTTCTATCAAATGTTATCCTTTCCTTTCTTGATGTCTCTTTCTTTCATGTTTTATTTCATAGAAACATTCATAAAATCAGGTTCTTGTTGTAAGACATGTTTGTTTTAATCAAACGTTATTGAATTTAGGTGAATGAAATCTAATACAAGTATTGAATTATCGTCTCTCTTTTCCAATTTGAAGGTACCATTTTAATTAGCCAGTCTTTATTTATTCCAATCGTCTTCCATTCTGAATTTTGTCTTGTACTTTTACTTACCCCTGTCATTGCTCTTATTGCCATCTTCGTCTTCTACTTCTTAAATTTTCTTTATAATTCTCCTCTTCATTCTCTTTCTTCATCATCATTTTCATAATTTTTCACTATTTGTCATTATTGTTATCATCATAATTGTTTCTCCTCCTCATTCTTGTAGATTGTCTTCACATTCGGTGCTTTATTTCGTCCCCATCCCCTTTCCTCCTATCTCTCTCTCTCTCTCTCTCTCTCTCTCTCTCCCTCTCACACACACACACACACACACACGCACAAACACAAACACAAACACACACACACTGCACTTCTACTCACTCTCTTTCTTTCTCCCCTCCCTTTCTCCCTCGTTCTCTCTATCAATATCTCTCTCACCCTCTCTCCCTCCCCCTCCATCTCGCACCCACCCTTCTCTCACCCTCTCTCCCTCCCTCTCCATCTCGCACCCACCCTTCTCTCACCCTCTCTCCCTCCCTCTCCATCTCGCACCCACTCTTCCCTCCCTCCATCTCGATCACTGATGAAGTGAACATTATTCAAGCGAAGCCGACATTGCGGCTTCTTTTGGTGGGGAGCGAGAAAAATAGAGCTTGGGATTTTAACGTAAATAACAGAGTCTCTGAGATGCTATCAAAAGTACAGCGTAGTTAGCATGAGGCAATTTAGGAGAGCATCTTCGAAAGGATGATGCCAAGCATTTTGATCTCCAACAACGAATTGTTTTATATCATCCATGCACAGGGATACTCTTGTGAGCCGTTATCCAAACACATTCGTCGCTTGTTGAAAGAAGAATTATTCGATTTTCATGGATTAAGGAACGAATTACTCTGATTTACTCTCTCAGCTCAGCTATGTTGAATGTTTGATGTGCTGTGATGGGGATGTCCCTAGTCTCTATAATATTATATACAGAGCTAAAAGAAAAAGATGAACAATATCAATGTCTAGCCTCAAAATTGAAGCAAAATTAAAACTCATGGATCCCTAGAATGTAGAAGGGTTTTACTTTCACAGTTTCTTCAAACGTTCTTATTTCCATAGTTTACCCCTTCTTCTCTGTTTTTGTCGGGGTCCCTTTCCATAATCAAGAAGCAACATAGAATCTTGTGTAGATTCCCCTTGAAAGACCTTTCTGGATGCAACAGAGTAAAGTTTAAAGCCCATCCCGCTGAGACTATATCATGTTTACGATGGAAGAAGTGGGCAATTTGGTAATTTCATTTATTCAAATCTTTATTTCATTTAACATGTATAATGTTATTTCATCAATTGAAATCAAACAATTACTAAATTTCTTTTTATCATTTTGTAAAACTTGCTTAACATAATATAATTTATATAGGAACAAAATGTAATATAAACAGAATGTTGACTGTATATATCAATGACGTTTGAATGAAGAAATTTCCATTCATCTTCTAAATTCTATTTAAATATGAGAGACAAACGATCAGTATTTGAGGATTTTTGTTTCATTATGATCCTGACATAATAATGACACGAAGTAACGGAGAAAAGTAAGAGGCCAATTCGTATGTACTGTCAATTAGATTTGACAATTTTCTTCCATATTTTTCGTATAACACAAAAGCAAAATTGTCTCGTTTGAATACATCTCTATCTTATTTTTTCCGCTATGTCTACATTTAGACTCATTGATGCATAACGTTGCTTATTTTCTTAAGCAACTTCTCACTATATAAACACGAAAGCATGGATGCATAAACACTGCTATATAACAACCCTCCTGCCTTATCTTTTTTTTAATTTTCTCCTAAGAAATGTATATTACTTTTACAGACTATGCGTAGGCTGGCAGGCGCACTAGCGCGGAGCGGCCCACTAATTAGATTCATTAATTAATCATTGGTAATTAGCACCGCCTAAAAGTGCATTGGTATGATGAGCTAAAATTAAGATGATAAACAGATGATGTTTTAAGTCCGCAAAGGGCATCAGAAATGGTATTTCGCCGATAAGTCAGTAAGTTGCACGACAAAATATTGGAGACGAGATATATCGTATTTCATACCAATGAAACAATGTTTGAGTAAATGATCTGTTGTTGCGTGACGCCATTTTGATTTTTGTACATGCATTTTGTCATTGAATTCGTCAAAATGGATTAATATCATATTTCAAATGAGGGATCACCACCATTATTTCTAAATGCTTGCAGAATTAATGTGGCTGCATCATATGTTACCCCCCCCCCTAAAAAATATATATAATGATTAAAAAAATATATAAAGAGATTAATAATAATAATAATAATAATAATAATAATAATAATAACAATAAATACATTTTAAACAAATGTGTTTACTTTTTATTAAGAGCGTGTAATTTTGTGTACAAAGTGGATTCATGGGGAGTTCTCCACGATGACACCACAGAGTATGCATCACATATTAATTTGCCAATTCAACTGATGTCCATCACAGGTGAAGCAGAATATTTTTCAGATTCATAAACATTGAAAGAATTGTCTTTTCACAGTTTGTTAATTGTATTTCTCTCAATTCACTGAAAGCAAATCAATGTCTAGTGAATAATTGGCTTTCAGCACATGTTCCGTGAAAACGTATTGTTGTTTAACTATGGATGAAGTAGTAAGACCACCATCTGCACTATCACTCTATATAGAGAATGACTAATAGCAGTTTCATACCAGTGATTGATAACTTGGTAGCTCATCCTTCAAAATATATATAAAGCAGCATCTGGTCAGACAACCAAACGGATGACGTCATTGCCATTTCATCTGCTTGACCGTCGTCCAAACTACAGAAAATACAACATTCCAAATATAAGCTGAAACAAATGGCCTGGTTCATTGTCCTGTATATTCCGTGTATAGTTTACATATGATCTGCGAGAAAAGCCAAGTAACTATTCAAATCTTTCATCTCATTGTCCTACAAAATGGAAGACGACATTACATATCACCATGGTTAGATAAGATATGACCCATTATTTGATTTGATTTAACTTGATTTGACATAATGCAAGAAAATAACATGACAAAGATATCCCATCTACCCATGAAAGTCGAAGGATTATTTCCAATGGAGTTCTTATAGTAGATGTATTGATAATTTGAATTTCAATACCTAACAAAATAAAAAATAAATTTAAGATGCTAAGTGTGAAGAAGTTGTGTCATTTTAATCTTCTTTTAGCCTGAGCAATTATTCTATTCATATCAAATGTTATATACAATTTTCGTATGTTTCTTTGAAACAAAAATTATGTTTCATTGAAACAGCTGAGTAATTCAACATATTACAAATACAAAAATTCAAAATATACAGTGAAACCTCGTTATAAAGAGGTTGGATGTAATGAGATACCTGTTATAACAAGGTGATTCTATTGGTCCCAGCTCTTTATAGTTCTTTGTTTTTTACCCTGATATAGTGAGGAACCTGATATAACAAGGTAATTTTCATGGTCCCAAGGACCTCATTATAAAGAGGTTTCACTGTATTACTTCGGCAAACTACGAAATGCGATTATATATATATATAGCTGGAGGTGGAGTCATACAGCGTGGTCATTACACGACGTGGTCATCCACCGATGGGCACTTCATCAAGTTCAACGCCCCATTCCAAAATGACCATCCTATCCAGGTGACCATCATCCTATCTGTTTCTTTGGTTGTTCTTTTTTCTAAAGCGCCATGAGCATCGTATGATGGACCTGGGCGCTATATAAGAAGCCAACATTATTATTCAATTTCAATATTTTTATCAGTTTGATAATATATAGGCCTATGGTCTTCGATTCTATAGTCAAGTTTTTAATTTATAGTTATTGTTTTATCGCTATTATTCTAAATTTGCAATCCTTTTAATATTATGCATATTTTCTTGCGCAATATAAACAACGACTGCAATTTTAATATTCAATATTTTCCTAATTTAATAAAATTCCTAAGTTTTTACATTTTGTATTTTAACGTTTAATTATATATCTAATTTTACATTGTTTATCTCCTTCATTCTTTCTATTTATTCTTAATTCCTGAGCTATATTCACAAATGCAATTTTCATTTTATCAATTCAGTAAATCGTCATCTTGAAATGGTCTGGATGTTTATTTGTGTTTATTTTCTTAACTTTTGTAATTCATATATATCAAGTATAATACTTTATTTTGAATCCTTATGTTTTATTATATGTAATTTTAATGTATAAAGTACATGGTGTACCCATTGTAATTGAATGTATTTTTTACTGCATGGCCCCATTGGAAAACAGCATGTGCTGAATTCGGTTTTTAATCGTATTTAAAAAAAAAATGTATCAAATCAAATCAAATCAAATTATTTTTTATCATTTCCAATATGTCAAAATAGGCCTAAGACTGTTTCTATTGTGCTTACTGTACGTATTGCGCCTACATATTTCATTTTCTGCATCATTCGAATTGTTTATGTGATAATTTATTATAACAATTTCATTTTCAAGATGGATGCTGTGCAACATATTAAATTTAGCTATCCTAAGGCGAGGAAAATGAAAAGAAAACAAATTGAGTTAAGTAAACGATGAAAATCAGGTTTGAAAAGGTTTTCAATGAATTATTGTTTCAATTCAATATGCTTAAATCTTTCTATATCAAGAATATAATATGAGGAACAAATAACAAATATAATGATATGTATCGGTACAAGTATCATAAATCAATAATCATGAAACATTATTTTATTATTCAATCGAAATACTCATTCTAAGGGTTTCTTAATTATTTCTTCTTCCTCCTAATAGTGATAAAAGATTGGCAAAAATTACATCTTCGCAAAAAGAAAAAAGTCGACGAATAACAAGATCATTTGTTTCGGGGTAACTATGCATGACAATAACATATATATACTAATAAATTCAAATTGAATTTGACCTGATTGGTCAAATTCAAATTGAATTTATTATTCCTACGTAGAATATGTAGCAAAATTTCCAATTGATGTATCTTTTGGTGTGAGTCATGGTATGAATTTGATTGGGAGATCAAATATGTATTGTTATCAACATTGAACTCTAACTAGTCTCACAATGGCCTCCACACCGCTATATCTCTTATGAAAACGTAGAAAAGGATTAGACCCACCACATGTATTATAATCCGGTGTGGGGTTGGAGACCCAAGTCATACTTGTAACCAAGGTAACTCTGCCTGACCAATCGGGTTTTATTACCATGTATACTACTTTGGAAGAGTTCGGTTCGTTATTTTCTTGGTTATGTCGGTCTTGAAAGTATGACTGTCGTATAACTTTTCTGTAACAGAGCAAAAATAAAAATGTCGAGAAAGAAAGAGAGAGGGAGCGAGGAATATGAAAGAGGGCAGAAGAAGACGAAGAGAAGGAGTGAAGTTCGAGAGAAGATGTAGAGGATCAGGGAGAGATATAATGTGCATGATAGTATAGCAATTATATTGAACAAAATTAACAAACAGAGGTGACTGAAGAAGGTGGATATAGAAAGGAAACATAATTGAACAGAACAGGTGTAAGAGAGACGCAGTGAGGGGATAGAGAGAATGTGAGACAGAAAATATAACGAGAGAGTGGAGAGACAGAAGGAGATAAAGCGAAGGGTTGAGTTACATATAGAGAGAGAGAGATGGGGATAGAGAAAGAGAGAGAGAGAGAGAGAGAGGGAGAGAGAAAGAGAGACAGACAGACAGAGGGAGAGAGAGAGAGAGAGAGAGGGGGGGGGAGTGGGTGGACAGAAATAGAGAAAGAGATATGGGGTTTATATGAAAGGTTGAATTTCAATAGGGAGTTCCGATTTTTCTCTGATGTAAAAAAAAAATACACCATAAATATTCATTTCGACACAAAAAAAATTATCAGGAATAATCCATAACATTCCAGAACACAATATTTTTGAAAATCAAATTTCTTCTGCTCACTAAGAGTCAAACCATTATGACCACCATGATGAAGTATAATGGCTTTGCACTTTGCTCCTAAATTATGATTATACAATTATGATCATAACGCTGGTTTTCACATTAGTAACCGCAGTTATCCGACCTGATTCCATCTGCACTTTACTTCTAACCAAAAGCAGGATAATAATACACATCAGGCCCGCTTTGATCAGCATTACCATTAGCTCAAATCAAAGCTAAATTACCTCTAGCGGTGATCATGTCCCTAATTATCGCACTCAACGAGTTAATCATTCACATGTTGGGGAGAATTAAAAGATTCAAAGATGGGAAAAGGAGGAAAATAAAGCGTTACTTTGGATTTGTATTTAAAGCGGTTCCTTCGTTTGTTGTCTCAGTAAGTAATTAGCCCTCATTAGAATAAGAATTACCGTTGCCTTGTTCAAGTATTTGTTTTAGTTTCATCTATCTTTTCTGAATAATCACTGTTTTATTGGTAGAGGCATGATGGCATTACTTTTTCACTCCTCATCATCATGAGCTTCTGCGGTCCACAGTCATGACAGTCAAATGTTCAGGCCCGGACAAAAGGTGGATTAAAATTACATCGCATTCTTGAGAGCAAGCATGCCCGATTTAAACAAATCGGTAAGGGGCATATTCATTAAATCAAATGACAAGAACAAAAATGGGAGAGTAAAACAAAAAATCGGACAAAAATTCATTTCTAGCAATCTAGGCAACATGTTGATATTGTTATTGACATTGCTGTAGTTTGACTACCCTGAACCATAAAAGAACAGATTTTAAACAGTTACTGACACTATGTATTACACTGTGTTGGATAGTTTGTCCAACGCTCAAAAAGTGCATTTTAGATATCCGAAGCTGTGTGACCTCGTTCCTAAATCTCATTGAAAAATATGTGTACATCATAATAACAAAAACTCTCAAATCTTAGCATGACATCAAACAAAATATTCCGGAGATCTTTCCTCTCATTAGCTTCCACTTGACATTAGGAATTCTAATTCTGTCAGAATGTATTCAAATCAAAGAAAATTAAACCGAGTAATTTCCTGGCTTGTTATGAGCCGGATTCATATCTCCTCTTTGTAAAATATGAACTTTGCATTGGTTAAACTATACCGTGCATGGATATTGCGAAGGGGTCTGGTCTTCGATTTAAGAAACATCGATCCTTTCTTGAGTGGTCCGGGTGTAATGAATGAAAATGACTTAAAACACGAGCTAATTCGCTGTAATTGAACAAGCAGGGAAAAGTCATTAGGCGTATACTTGGAAGACTATTCCGAAATGAAAAAAATATACCGCACTAGAAGACGCCGCAAAGTTGATATGAAAAAGCTTCTCCGTTTATAAGATGTTGTATATTCGCGTTCCTTGGATGAGGGGAAATATTCAGAACGAAAACAATATGAATGAGCAAGGACCATTTCTATTTTGATTTGTTTTCTTTTTATTCAATTTAATAAATTCGTATGTTGTATTTCTTGCTTTGGGTACCGGTATATTTTGTTATTTTTTCTCTCTCACTCTCTCCCGTTCAAGATTTATCGGTTTCTTTGTACGGCACAACTTGTATCTCTTCAAGTGTCTCCCCAGCCCTACACTATACTTTTCATATTCACTGTTGTGAATACTAACGACACGGAAAATAATATTGGTATTGAGAAAATGACACAGAATACCATAGCAGAAGAAATACATCAGACGACTAAAATGCTAAACAATATAAACAATGCCTTGTGAAAAAGACTTTGAGAAAACAAACCTGCATCAGCTTTTATGTTCAGGAGCAATCCGTGGCTCCGACCATCTTGTTGGAATTATGCCACCCCCCTCCCCTTCGAGGAGTTGACAGGAAAAAGTGTAATCACATCGAATCATGCCCCCTCCCCCACCCCCNCTCCCCTGTCCTCCACACTCCATGGTGCGCCTTCGGTATCGGTGAAAAAAAAATGCTACAACATGAAACATGATAATTGGGATAAGGTTTACAGGAAATGTTTTTATAGATGTTATTGCATCTTCTTTTCGAAAACATGACCAAAGCAAATACATAACGAATCAAAGACAATGATTCCGCTTTCAAAATAACCCTGCTTCTTCCAGCAATGAAAAGTAGTATTACAGTAGTTTTATTATAGGCACCGGATTTATGAAGCATATCGTAAGTTATAAATGCATCTTTTAATAAACCAAACTTCGACACACGTGTTCAATGAGATATACAAATGCTGTTTTTATGATCACAATCTTCACTCGATTATGACAGCCGACTGTCCAACATAAATCATTGTTTTCAGCATCCTACATCATTAAAGACGACTGGCTTAGAAGCAGAAGGGCTTGAACGATTCATTGGATTTTGTGAGATGTGCCAATTTGGTTTTGAAAAGGTTGTTGCCAAATGCATTGCATAAAAAGGGATTATATTTTGTATTGAGTGTGTACGACACCCATGTCGGTCGTAAAACAACATTTATGTTAATTCGTTTTCGAGTACGGGTATAGCGCCCTTATATTTGTTCCTGTTTCGGACTACGAAAATGATATACATTCTCTAATGAGAGATGTGATAGCTGTGGCTGTCTCTCGCTCGTCTAGCGATCAGACACCCATCGAATCTTCTGCAGGTCGTGGGTTCGATTCCTACTCGAGTATGCCTGTGATTTTTTTTCACCGCATCTCGGTAACGCAATGTGAATTAGTGTTTATCCATGTTGGAATAAGGCAAGAATTATTTCATTTATTTTCTACCCAACATAAAAATACTGATCATCATTTGGTGGAGGGGTGAGGTAGTTAAAGGGGAATTACACCCAGACAATAATGTACGGCATACGTATATAGCTAAATAGCATTATCTGTGATGTCATACATGGAGAACTCCTCATGCACTTTGTATATAAATTTATTGAAAATGGATCAATATCAAATTTCAAATGAGGAATCAACACCGTTTTTTCTGGACTGCTTTCAGAATTGATGTGGCTATAATATATGTAACTGAAGAAACAAAATTTTATCTACTTTTCTGGAAAAAGAGGAAACTGTGAAATTTTGTGTACAAAGCGAATGGAGAGTTCTCCATGTTGGCAGCCATTTTGTGCTTGTACTTTTGCCAATTTAAGGAGCCCATGAGGAATGTAAATCAAAACTTTGAAAAGTCATAACTTTTGAACGGATTGTCCGATTTTGCTCAAATTTTCACAGTTTGTTCATCATATTTTTCTTCATTTAATGATAGCAATTTAATGTCTGACTGTAGTTCCCCTTTAAGTAAATGACAAAAGCTGATAAGTGAAACCGGAGATCAAACAACAGGTTAAAATAAAAACGGAAATATCTTATAGTTTGCCCTTGGACAAAACANAAATGATTAACGGACGCTATGATGGCCCATGACAACGTATTGGAGACCTGCGCATCAACAGATCATCATCGCTTGGGCTAAATGTACATATGGACTGATGGATGGATAGATAGATAGATAGATAGATAGATAGATAGATAGATAGATTGATAGATAGATAGATAGATAGATAGATAGATAGATAGATAGATAGATAGATAGACAGATAGATAGATAGACAGACAGATAGATAGATAGATAGATAGATAGATAGACAGATAGATAGATAGATAGATAGATAGACAGAAAGATAGATAGATAAATAGACATGTATGCGGATTGATATATAGATTATATATAGGCTAAATAAATGGGTAGATCATACGAATAGGTAAACATTTAGATAGATAGACAGACAGATAGATGGATAGGCAGGTAGAAAGACAGAGACAGATAGATTCACAGAATGGAAGATTGATAGAGATAGATAGATAGATAATTCTATATGTGGATTGATAGAAAGATAAAAGATGGCGTAGATAGATAGATAGATATGTGAATAGTTAGATTTATAAACGGATGGATAGATGGACAGAAAGGAATTTGTATAGGATAGAGTGGTATCTTCTAGAATAGTATTTCGTCAAGATCTCGTTATAAATATGGTTTACCTTATCGAAGAAGAGGAGAACAAGAAGCATGAGAAGGGGGAGGAGGAAGGGGCGAAGGAGGAGGAGGAAGGGGAGAAGAAGGAAGGGGAGAAGGAGGAGAATGAGAAGGAAAAAATAACTTAGAGAGGGGTATAATGAGCTAGAAGGATGGTTCTGCAAGGTAAAGGGTATTGTACTTTTCTTAGTTAGGATGTTGTGACGTATCAGCATTTGTGCACTTTTGGAATCAACGTCCCTGATCATCGTTTCATAAGAGTGGCGCCAATCTTCTCGCATAAAAACATGATGTCATACCATACTAAAAACGTCTGCGCCTGCAACCGCCCAAAATAACATCGCAATAAAATACAGATGAAAAATATGTCCACGAATTTAATCGCTTTCATATCTTTATACGATGGCATACCGGATTTTACAAAACGCCCCTGTAAATGAAAACGTCGAATGATTTGGTTTTCTGTCGTAATATGTTTCGTTGCATACGGCATGTCAAATGTGCAATATGTTGGAGATGATAATGTTCCCATTATTTCGATTCCTAAAGTCATAAAAATCATCTGAAGGGGCAAATTAAACGGGGCATACGGCGAACAAAGATCATTATCGCCATAATGGTCATGTTTATGAAATGAGAACGTTCCCCTCAATCCTGTATCATTACACCACGATAACTGTTTGAACTTGCACTTTAGAACGTGACAGAATAATTCCGAATGCAAGCGGTTAGTATGGTAATGATGTGGGGGAGGAACACGATATGGTTAGGCAGGAGGGAACATTAAATCAAATTAAAGGGTATGGATAGCCAAAAGATTTTTTCAACAGTAACAAAAAAAGAAGAAGAATGGAACAAAAATTGAGGAAATCAGCCTTCAAAGCAAGAAAGTTATGATTTTTAATGTCATGAAATCTGGCAAAAATCCATGAAAGTCACAAGACAAACTGGGAAATCTGGGGCCAATTGCACGAAATGGTCTTAGCTATCCTCTCCATGCTAAGACGTCTTAACTTCTTGTGTCACCCTCCTAACACAGATACAAACGTGAAAACATCTATGTTAAGAGGAAGGCACAATAAGTTAAGACGTCTTAGCAAGAAGAGGACAGCTAAAACCATTTCGTGCAATTGGCCCCCAGTGACCTAACTTGTTTCCATCCATCAATGACTGATAATAATAATGCAAATCCAGTTTTTACCCCTCTCAGCACGGACTATTATTTTTTAGAAAATCACAATTGGTATTTTCAATTAAATTCATCATCAAGGTATCGTAATAACAGTTTTGTCAAGATTTCTTTAAAGTTCAATTTGCTATAGTCACTGATAGTAGTGTGTTTTAACACATTTATAGAATTCCAGTCAGTAGTAGTACAACCATGACGTCACCAAACATTGCCAAAGTAGCACAAATTACCAATTTATCTCATGGTTTTCACAGTTTTCATCCATTTTCACCCGACATCACGGTGGCATTGTGATCATCACACCTTTCAACGCAGTGGAACCTCTTTATAACAAGGTCATTCTATCAATTATAGGTTTCTCACATACATGACATAGGGTTATAACAAATATAAAGAGCTGGGTTCATTAAAATTACCATTGTCATTAAAGGATTTCGTTATATCCGACCTATTTTTAACGAGGTTCCACTGTGCATGAAGGGCTAATAGGGACCTTTAGCATGTACAAGACGGTATGGCTGATCACAACGTTAGCTCTAAGGTCCGTTCCAGAAGGGTGCACCAACACAACACTACTTCTTGAATGGGCCTTAGAGCTAACGTTGTGATCGGCATACCGTCTTGTACATGCTAAAGGTCCCTAATGACTAGCGTAGCACCGTAAATTTTCCGATTTTTTTTTTCGAACCAACCCAAATGCAAAGCATTACATCATCATTCACCACCAATCATCACAGTTACATGTGACACACATGAATAACACTATAACAATTTTATTTCATTTTATATATTTTTATTGAGAATATGACGTCATATTTCTCTATATATCTTTATTTGAAATGCATACAAAAATTCGCCTCTAAAACAAAAATTGTAAGTACATTTCCATTCACGGTAAATATTCAATTGACCAAAATTTTATCATGTTCATGGGCAAAATAAAGATGAAAAAAAAAGAGGATTTTCCTAAAGTTCTGAATCGAAATGTCTTGTAAATGTTGAACTAACACGTGCAATACACATCCACATGTCATAATAATTCAACCAACAAACATGACAAAAGTAATGCATCCTTAATGTCAAATATATTTTCTCATCCAGATACAGCACTTATTTATGCACTACAGAATATGCAACTTTTCTTCCACATGTATCTATAGTGCATTGTGTTTCGACCTTATGTGCATTTTGAATGCAGGGGCGGCTTCGCGGCAGAAAATGACTTCTAAATCGGTTTTTCCATTTACCCTTGTCATTTGTGTGGTTCGGGGCAATAAAGAAGGATCGTGGCTAGATATAGTAGTGATAAATGAAGCTAAGAAAAGGGCCGACTCGTTCCAAAGGGCGACCATTTACACTGTAAAGCAGGCTTTAAAGGGACAGTCACACAGCTCTGTTTACAGCCAACGTATCAAGTCTACATCCTTACATATTTCAATGGTAAAATAACATTTCAAAGGTTAAACGAGTGAGAACATACATATAAATATTATAATACATTTATAGAACGCTCAACGCTTCAAAGGTTGAATCAAGCATGCTTTCCTTAAAATGCTATTTTTCCATTTCATAGGTTGTCAATCTTCCAAACTTTGTGTTACTAAGTGCAATGTTTATTTTTGAGAATACATTAAATTCATTTGACAGTCCATATGAGCTGGAGATACGCCTGGCTGATGCAAGCTTGCAATTGCGATTTGCGTTCGTCGAGCGCAACTCGCATGTAATTCAACATCAGTCGAGTATCTTCCCCACGTCTCTCAGCGCAAGCGAACCGTCAAATAAATTAGTCATACGTTGGTTATCGACACGAAAGTGTGACTGGCACCGAACAGAGGCAGAATATAAAAGATAAGGATATATTTGCATTGTTTTGCCTCACTTCATACGTTCTCAACCAACGTTTTAAAAACAAGTGCTTGTAAATTGTCACAAACAACATGATAAAGAATGAGAACTCATATCAACAAGCAAATGTACCGTACAGCAATACAAAAAGAAATACATGAACAATGCAGATTTCTACATAATACATGAAGGTTGAAAAAAGATTATACAATGTAGCTGGCTTCATGAGTGAACAAGATACATGAAACCTCTTACACTGGATACAGTTTGTGTTCTTTCTATGTTAAATAATGATACCTAGAATGTGTTAATTTTATATGCATGGATATTAATAACCATAGAATTTGCAGTATTTTGAAGAATGATTTTGGATTTTATAATAGGCATCTCCGACGTTCACGATTACATTCGACCTTGCATGCCAGCTAAATGTTATTTTCTCATTTGAAACAGACGGTCAATGTATGACAAAATTATTATAAATAGCTCCACATTTTTTTTTTAGAAAACATACAGTGTAAGAGGTTACAATTTGGTCTAAAATCAAGGGTTTTAGCACCATGAATGGCTATTTATATCGAGGTTGTATCGCTTAAGTCCAGTTTGTAATTGACTCGATTTCTGAGCTACATTAATGTTGCATCATCTTTCAATGCCTAACAATATTTCGTTTCATGACCGCACAGTATATGCACCGTCAGATTAACAGACATATACAGTCATTTAACAATCTAATAATAATAATAATGAAACACTTTTATATAGCGCATAACACAATCATGCGAAAGTTCCTAAGCGCTTGAAACATGGAAACATGGAAAGAGAGAAAGAAGTAAGAAGAACTAGGATTATCAGTAGATTAGTTGTTTTTGAAGAGATAAGTTTTCAAGTTTCTTCTGAATTTTTCATATGGTGTAATATTTGTGAGGTAATTTGGGAGGCTATTCCATAAGATAGATGTGGCATGTGAGAATGATCTCTCACCATATGATTTTGTAGCCGTTTTAGGTACAGTGAACTGTGATCTTTTACTAGAACGCAATGATCTCTCAGGTTTATATTGAATGAGCAATTCTCTGAGATATATGGGTGCTAACTGATAAATGCATATTTCAGACTATCATAATTTAATAGATTTTACTTCTTTGTGTTCAGGTAACCGACTTTTGAGATTGCGATCTGGACCGATCATCAACATTGCCATCAATTGACCTTTTCTTATGTTCATTTTTAGACAACAATAATACATGTATATTACACTGTATATACCACTATTGTGATTTCAATAAAGGAAATACCCTTCAAAAAGCTATTGTAGTGAGTTCCGATGTTGTCTTTATGAATTCTATGCTGGTGGTATGGACGTGGAAAGTTTGACGCCAAAGGTATCTAATTTTGAGATTATATCACATGTATGATCAGTAGTATTGGAATGCTTTCGACTCTATTCTTGGTACCTGCTATCACTTTAAAAGCTCAGAACAACGTTAAGTTCTAGTGATCACATTGCCCTCAGCTTTACAGTGATAACATGGAAATAAATAATTCTGATTTGCACAATACTTATGTCCAACTTAGTATCTAACAGCAAAAATGATTTTACAACTAGAGGAAGATTTGATGCTTGATTGCTTATTTGTTTTTGTTTATTATTTACCATGTTTACTGACTCTGAGTAATATTTTCGCGTGGGAGCTACTTCAGGTAAACAACATGAAAGCAATTTCCATGTTTGACAATGCAGCAAACAATGGTAAAAGGTCGACGAACGCCAAACAGTAAATAGGGCCCCCTAACACAATAACATAAGGATACCAAATAGCAAATTTACCCAAATGAAATAATCGCATCAATGAATGATTTAGACTAATTATGATCCATCAATGGCTCTGTTTATCGGATGCATGCAAAGATACAAAGCCAACCGCCCCCATCGTGGAGACGAGGGAATGAAACTGGTGGATAAGGATGCAAATAGATGGCAATAATTTATTGATTTGTAATCGGCGGTAGCTTTGGACTTTGGCTTGAGTGTTTGTGGAGGTAAACTGAGGTTGATTCAACTAACTGATCAATGGTTAATGAGCGACCGTGTATACCAGGATTGATTAATGAGATGAAATGTGTTTGAATAATGTGTCTTATCCATCTCCGAAGACAGAAAATGGTGTTTATTCACAAACGGTATGTCCATTTACATGTATCAACAAGCACTAGAGCAGGTGTTATTTATATAGTTCAGTATTGAATCAAAGTTATTCCATTTCACTAAAATCATTTTCATCTTGGTCAAATACATGCACATTGAAGAAGCAGACTTTAGTCCACATATTTTATAATATTGTCATACATATCTTGTGTAATTCCAGTCATGAAATTATAAACATGATAAAAACAAAATAATACAACTTTCCTGTATAATTCTGCACATGGGAAATACAATTACATCTGTAAAAGATTCCTCAATCAGCATCATGAAATGAATTACCATATGCCGAACTATATCAATAGAAATAGGGATCAAAGATAAGGTAAAGTAACTATTAAAGGATTAACGTTTCTGAATAATCATATTGTCCATCAGTTTCTTTTTCAACTAGAGGTTCTTATTACCTCATAGGTTTTTATTACCTCGCCTTGGACTTGATATTTTTTTTGACAAGGCAAATTCATATTGGTTGCATTTGAGCAGAAAATCTCTGCATTGATATTAATCAGATAAAAGAAATCGCGGGCGATAGTTGGGATTGGAAAAAAAATAAATATGAAAAATCCATCGGCGTAAACGTCATAGGTACCGAGTTGATGAAATCACAGCGGGTTTAATAAGAAAAGTGGCTCTGTGATAATGCGAGTGTGGGTTAAGATGGTGTATGGGCTTAGTGAGTGTGAAATCCGGTTAGTGGGGTCATTGTCAAAGTGTTGTGGGAGGCTGCATTATGAATATGGGATATACCTAGGCTTGAATAGGGGGCTAGTGGACTGTGAAATTCATTCGACCAATTTGGAGCAGATCAAGGGGGCTTTGTGGATGAAGGTTACCTCCCTTAATGAAAATATGACTGCATCTTTTATCAAGTAAAAGATGATAACCCGTAAAGTGACAAATAATTTACCCTAACCAGCTAACAGGTAAAAGAAAGGTAAATCACTAACAGCTGGGGACGGGGACTTTGTCAGATATATTTGTGTTAAAAAATAGATATAACCCCTAACAAAATGTGTTGGACCCTCCCGTGATCTGGCTGGTTGCAGAGATTTCTATTCAGTCTGTTTCAAATCGAGTTGTTGGTTTTGATTGGAATAAGGGATTGTGGTCATGAATTGAATCAAAGACAACCAAGGATGGTGTAAGCCTGTGAGCTGGGTGTATGACAAATATTAAAAGGGCTTGACTAAAACAGATTCAACACAGGCTGATGTCAGAGTATTGTTTTGCCCATTTGCCATTTTCGAGAACTTAAAATACTCCAGGTGAACTTGATAGGAAAGTAGTCATAATCAATCTGGTAAAACGTTATGTATTGACAAAAGGTTATCCAATGTATTTCCAGCGTTACCATATACAGTACATGTCACATTGTGTGTTGGAATATGAAACACTTTAAATGCTCAGAACAATCGACGATCAATCGCTCTGAGCATATGTAGTGCCACTATGTAGCCAAGACTTCAGATGTATACTGTAGACATCACATACATGTAAGCAACCTCGGCTTCATATTTTCAATATCTAGCCTGTCATTAACAATCCATCAATATACTGACAGTCATTTTATGCCATCGTCAAAAGAATACATAAATATGACAAAAATCATTTACGAGACATAACATATAGACCCTATAACTGCTTCGTCCGTTTTTCTATATTCAAATTTATACGAAATGAATGACAATCTTATTTGTGTTTAGTATGCTATCACATCAGACAAAGTTATATTTATAAACGATATCATATAATTTAATGCTGACAAATGGAATAAAGCATGTGGCATAATGACGTGGCCTAGTGTACATAAAACCTATCGGCGGGTTTAATATCCATTTGCGAGCACGATATACATTTTAATCTCTCTCCAAAGATGATGGAAACACGTCTTTGGAGTACATATCCCTTTCAAGTCTCATACAATAGCACTGCCAGCGTTCACAGAACTGTAAATGATTCCAGTACTTCTGTTGTTGCCATTTATTGTTGGGTAGTTCCCCCGGGGCGCTGGGGGTCTGCTTGCTTTGTTCGGCGTGCCCCCGCCCGGCTGCTGAAACTGCTGCTGATGATGTTGCTTAAACTGTTGCTGCTGGAACGATGATTTATGCGTGGGTGAAAAGAGTCCACATCCACCAAGCCACTTCTGCCATGATTGCACGGTTTTTGAACTCCAAATCCACATGCCGCTTGTGATACCCACTACAAGAAGCATGAAAAGTTTGACTGAGAGTACGGGAACGGATGGGATAGAGTAATTCATGGTAGGGGAACAACCCCCACCCTCCTCTGGTGAGAGGGGTCTACAAGGTGCATGCTGGGCTACAATCTTCCAGTATGCCATGTTTGATCTCTGATAGAAATAACATGCAATAACAGCAGTGGCTGGCACTGTATAGAGTACAGAAAAGATCCCTATTCGGACCATAAGCCTCTCCAGCTTGTCAATATTTGTGCCGCCATTTTTCATAACTTTCCGAATTCTGAACAAATAGAAAAATCCCGCAAGTATGAAGAGCGTCCCAATCGCGAAATAAATAAAAAGAGGGACGATTACGTAATATGTTAAGACATTTGGGTCGTGGTTTCCGATGTAGCACATTCCAGTGAGCTCGTCGCCATCGATGCGGTGTTTGAAGAGGGCGATGATGGCCTTGACAGCTGGCAACGCCCATGCGACCACGTGGTAGTAGCTGCTATAAGCCGCGATCGCTTCGTACCCCCATTTCATCCCTGCAGCGAGGAACCAAGTCAACGTTAGGATCACCCACCAAATCGACGACGCCATGAAGAAGTAATACTGGACGAGGAACACAGTGGTGCATCCAGCGCTCTCGTCCAGCCCCTCTTGGATGAGGTACGGCACCCCACCCGCTGTCTCCTCACACGCGACCGCCTGCGGTCCCACGATTAGTCGCACGATATACGTGATGGAATAGACGTTGTAACACATGGATAAGAAGATGATTGGCCGCTCTGGATAATTGAAGCGACCACGATCAATCAGGAATGTTAAGACGGTGACAGATGTACAGACGAAGCATAGAATAGCCCAGACACCCATCCACATCTCAGTGAATTCTTTGTCCGATCGCTGGAAGTAAACGTCAACGTCGCATCGAGGTGCACACGAATTTGTCCGCGACACGTACACGAACTTATCTGGGTTAATGCAGGTCGGCGAGGTGGGTGACGACATGTTCGATCCTTGCAGCTGCCCATCGCCCGGAGCTGGACCCAAAGAGTCACCATCAGGCCGACCGTCGGGGTTGAGGTTGAGATCGGGGTTGTAAGTCGGGATGGAGTCGTCGCCGATATTCGCAGTGTCGGGCGCGACCATGCAGAGATCCTTCCCTCGAGCATAACGCGGCAGCTTGTCGCAGTTCATACTCTCAGGCCAACTGAAACTAAACCTCGCCATCACCGGTTCACACTTACGTCGCACGTCTTCGCACATACTCTGACACGACGGAATACGAATGTCGATATGTTCGGAACACATCGGCGCGTACATTGAGCAGAGGAACAATCGGAGATGTTCGGCACACCCGACCACAACGAGAGGTCTGAATTCGTGTATACTCGGCGCCGCTTCGCTCTGCGTCACATGGCCGAACAAATTCGGCATCTTGGTCATGTTATATCCAATACCTTGGCAAAAGTCAATGGTAATCCTCTCACAATGACCCTGGTTATTCCTATCATGCACACCAAGTCCATAGCACCCGACATGGCACCAACCCAACAACACAGTCACAAGGATGGTGATGCTGCTGTACGTTGCCATGACAACCGGTTAATTCCAACACGATACCATCGGAAAATATTTCAATATCTGGAAATTGCTTGCAGAGAAAAGTCCGACAGTTTGATAGTACTTCTTTTTCTAATAATATAAATCGCTCACAATCCAGCAATGTTATAATATTCCCTCAACTTGAAGCAAAAGTTACTTTGTATAGACGTCTGGCGTAGCTACATCTACACTGCATCAATCCATACTGGAGTCTGAAATGTCTGCTTTATGTTTTGCTAAATCCAGGCTTCACCTTGAGAAAGCCCTAGCTACACGCCACTCGCCGTATCACTTTACATTTGATCCTTCTTCAGTTTCACATGTGTTCCTTGTTATCAATGCTTGGCGCTCACTAAATCCTCTCCTCTATGTAGACTCTCCTCCTCCGAGAACCTCCGAGAACGACGAAATGTTCTTGTAATATTCTCCTCCTCCAAATTCCAACGAATATGACACAGCAAACTATATCGATGTAGCTTCCAATACGAGCAAAGAAAAAAACTGGAAAATAAGTTTAGCACTGTTTTGCGAAACACGTCTGTCCGCTTTGCTTGTTACACTGAAACTGGCGCTGGGTGAGCGGTGAATGAATAATAAAGCTGTCGGCTTTTATCCAATATAATCCGCTCATGCATTCACAACAAGCTTGTTGAATTGAGTAGATCACACGCCGCCGCTTTGAATGAAACGTAAACGATAGGGGTACAACCATTAACCAGCATCCAAGCTAACTTGCGAAGCTCTCGCAAAAAAGAAAGAAGAAGAATTCCGTTTTCTGAGTCGGGACTCGCCGACGAAGACGGCTTAGGTTCAATGTTATCACCGCTCGATTGCGAAAATGATACAAGTCAATGATAGCTACTCATCCAAAGTGCATTGGCTTTTGGGATTGTGATGAGAGACAGTGCTGGAGATCCCGGGTAGATCATAAAGTGATTTCGGACAGTGGATATAATCACCAAACAGAATTCCACGCGAATAGTTCCTCTCCATCTATTCGGTTCTACCTCCTCCTATCAGGCCGCGCTGAAGTTCAATTCTAACTAGCTACAGTGCACGAGAAAGATACATTATAAACTGGCGAATATCATATCGCTGTTTGCAATAAATAAGAAGGTTATGAGAGACGGGCCGCGGTGGGGTTGGAAAGCTCGCGGGGGAAACAGTGTAGCCAATAAAACATCGACCAATGACAGAGCTTTGCGCCCTGCTCACCCGGGTAGGATATTAACTCGTACCTCGCAGCTGGAGTCGCGAATCAACGTGTATTACGACTGAGGTCATCCGTGGTAATAAAAAAGAAATGTTAGAGCGGGGTCAGGCTCCCCTAGAGTGGGGAGGATCTGTGGAAGTTATTACAGTATTCACTAGAAATCCTGAGGGGCTCTCCTCCTTTCTCTATCATGAATTCCTCTTTATTTATACTAACCTGCCCCTAACTCCCCCCCCCCCCCAATTCATATTGGTTACTCTTTCTATCTTCCTCTTTTCGTCATCATTTACCCACAATGCCTGCCAAAGTTTTTAGTCATCATTCTTGGTTACATCATGGACCTAGGTTACACAAAACGTTTAGTTTATTTTTCTTAGCTGTCTCTCCACAATATCCAGTTCATATTATTAGGAATGACCAATAGGCATTTTACATTTCATTTTGCAAACTGAATTCACATCCCCCTCCCTCTTACTCTCCCTATATTCTGCCTAAAGTAATTCTTTATCATCCCTGCATTTGCGAATATGAGTATTGACAAAAAGTTTAAATTTATTATGATTAGTAATGATTATGATATTATGCATAAGCATAATGCATAATATTATGCATATGCATAAACAGAATTGGTGTTATGTATGGAAAACGATTGGAACACGGGAAGATTTGATTTTCACTATTGCAGGTATTTGATTTGAACATTTAGATTGCCCTTCTTCCTTTAGCCATGCGGCCCGATTATTGTATTGTGATGATTTATATTTACGATGTATTATGATTCCTTTTAATATGCTATCCTCTTGCTTATTTATATGCTCACACATATTTTTGTTGCTGTTGTTTATGTTTATGTTTTATGTTTACTTGTTTATTTGTTTGTTATGTTTCAATGATAATAATCCTTTGTTTTGTGGATTGAAAATCAATAAATTAAATTGAATTGAATCGAATTGAATCTTCATTTTCATCTCTCGACATTGCATCCAAATTATTGTGTAGTTATTTTATAAACACATTGTGGACACACAGCAGTGCCTGTATATAATTTTGGAAAGAAGATTTTTAGATAACGCGAATCGGACGTGTTTATACCCCATATAATCAGGCATGTGATCTGTTTGCTACATGAATACATTAATTTAGCAAATAAACCAATATATGATTTGTGTTATGGATAATGTAGTTTTTACCTTCACTAAAACTATAAAACTACGACTAATAATGATAATAATGATAATGATAATAGTAATAATAATAATGATAATAATAACAATAATAGATGCAATTAATATAGCGCACATATCCGCTCTGTTGCGTGCTCAAAGCGTTTTGCATTATTATTACCCTGGATTTATCCCGGCAGCCACCAGCGCACTTGTCATTTCAAGGAACAAATATTCCTTTAAAATCATCAAAATCTATAACGCTATGCCATCCATCTTCCTAGCATAGCACCAGTCACCCCCCCCCCCCCACCCCCAAAGGGCCCAACCTCGTTAGAACAGAGGGGGCGTTGATACACAATCCATGATGGAATACCTTCCTTCTTTTTCTATGAGTTGAAATTCCTTCGGATTTACTTGTAATTTGGGGCAAGCCTGAGTAATACCGTGTGCACACTCTGGTTTATCAAGAATTATTTTGACTAAGGGGACCGGCTGGTTGTTAGCCCCCCCCCCCCCCCCCTCATTCACAATAATCTGACATAAAGAGGGTCTACATAATATTGGTATCATTGGGAAAATATTCAATGTAAAAAAACTATATTCGAAATTGAAGTTCGTTATTTCGTTATAGAACTTCAAATTCCCCATATACCGAGAAACTGAATAAGTCCCCTGAATGAAAAATCAATTATGAAAAACTGTATAAATATATATGAATAAATGTTATACTTTGATTCATTAGGACGAAAGAAAGTTGGTTAATCATTGTAAGAGACATGAAATGAAAGTTAGATCAGGATATTGGATATTTGTAAATTCATTCACCCAAACATCATCGACATAATACAGTCAACATTCTGTTCATATTATATTCATATACATCATGTACATTAAGAAATTTAGCAATGGTTTGATTACAATTGATGAAACAACACTATACATGTTAAATGAAATACGGTAAATGTAAAGCGCCTTGAGCACTCAGCAGAGTGGATACGTGCGCTATATAAATTGCATCTATTATTATTATTGTTATTATTGGCATCAAAATACATATTCATTTCGTTTATCTATTATTGACTAAATTAATTTACTGAAAAGTTTAGATGATCAGCTTGATAGGTAAAATGTTTCTCCTGTATATGTTTATCAGCATATTTACAGCATCTTCCTCTTCAGCCATTTTCTAGTTGCTTTCCCTCCTTGTTTTGTAGTCTCTTGAAGTTCATTGTTGGTGACTTTCAACTGTTGGTCTTCATACCACGCTGTGGATTTATTTAACCAAACAACAAATTATCGATTACATTGTCAAGATCATGAACACAGTTTAAATTAATCATCAAGCTACATGGAATTAAGACTTATTGGCTTTTAATCTGGTTAGATTTCCAGCTAAATATCTCAATAATACCACCCCAATCTGCTGGGGTATCCTGCTTGCGTACAACGCCTTAATTAAAATTCCTTTGTATCCAGCGGGAGAATGCATGAATTGGACTGTGGCTTATAAGCTTGGTTCTAAAGGATGAATAGAGCAGGGAAGATGAGCTTGTTACACTGATACCCCTGGCGTAAACCGACTGACTTTGTCCAAGATGAGTTACTACAAAAGAGAGAGAAAGCTCTATTCTCAAAAGAGAATCCTTTCTGCAAGAAGAGTAAGACCGCTGTCACATCAACGACAGGTTTTGTGGAAACTTTGTTGGTCTTCACATTCTTCTTATTCGCCTCCTCCTTCTCTTCCTCCTCTTCCTTCTTCTTTTTTTCGCTCTCTCTCCTCCACTCCTCCTGTATACTCTTCTTCTTCTTCTTCTTCTTCTTCTTCTTCTCCTTCTTCTTCTTCCTCGCTATCTTTTACTTCTTCTCCTCCTTTATTCCTCTTGTTCGTTTTTCTTCCTAATATTCTTTTATTCTTCTTGTCTTTCTTGTTCTTTTTGTTCGTTTTTCTAATTATTCTTTTCTTCTTATTCTTCCTTTTTTCTGTTTGCTCTTCTTCTT
>BQKZ01000795.1:82219-95969 GCA_036244855.1 Temnopleurus reevesii
TGAATTTTGAACGCACGGTCCATTAGTTCGAGGCCCGAATAGAAGAATTATTATTGGAATAACTATAAATGCGCCTATCATGACCAATCTTTGTTTTTAATTGATTGGTGATAAGTTCTAACATTTAGTACTCTTCATCATAACACAACAATCTTGGAAAGTCAAATTTTAGGCTGCAAAAGAAGTATTCTACCTTTAAGAGTAAGACCCTATTTAGCTCCCCTAAAATATCTTTGAGAGCATTTAGGAAATGAGGAGAGCCACTTAATAGCTTCTCCATGCAGAATGTCTAGACTATGGCCAGGAAATCTTGGCAACATTTTTTTTTCTCACACTTCTTATTGCCATAAAACTTGTCTCCTTTGATTCTCCAGGGGACCTAACAAGTTGATGATACATTTTTTTCGAAAAGCTTTTAGAAAAGATTTTAACGGGAAATTTCAAAAAGTGCCTGTGTTATTATGTATGCTATCTTCTTCTTCTTCTTCTTCTTGTAGAGTACAGTCCACCATCTGCTAATTTGAATGTTCAGTCCCTGATGTTGTGCAATTTTGGTAGCTTACTTTGTCCAAGATAGATTTTGTACCTAGCCTATAATATGTTAGGTGAGGTGAAACTTGCAAGATATTCTAATTTTCATTTCTGTGTGAAGATGACTTGCTACAGAGCTGTTTTTTCCAAGGAAATGAGCTTCTAATCCAATGTCCTTATTTGCTGATAATGTTTGCCTGTGAATCAATATTTGTTCCAATTGCTCTTATATTCTACTATCTACATGTAGGTCCAACAGAAGTAGTTTACTAGAGACGTAGGCACAAAGGAAATGCAAGATGTCTCTCCCAGTTGCCGAGCAGGGGGTTCTTTCGGTGGTTCCAGATGGATTGAAGCAGCTTGCTAAATACATCATGCACGGCTTCTACTCAGTGGAGCACGCCCTCGTTGTTGATCTCTTGGTCAGGAACACTATCATGAAAGAGGACGATTTGGCTGACCTGCTCAAGTTTGACAAGAAACAACTTCGGACGCTCCTCATGAAAGTCAAGACGGATAAACTCCTGAAGCAGGTCATGCGTGTTGAGACGCAGGCCGACGGGCGAGCCATGCGGCATTACTACTATTACATCAACTACAAGACTTTTGTGAATGTTGTTCGGTTCAAGCTGGATCGAATGAGGCAGAAGATTGAGAATCGTGAACGAGACTCCACTTGCAAGGCTCTTTTCAAATGCACTAAGTGCACTAGAACGTACAATGAGTTTGATGCAGGGAACCTGTATGACCCTATGGCGATGGAGATGAAATGCACATACTGCGGGTCTGAGGTTCAGGAGGACGAGAGTGCTGTGCCCAAGAGAGATGCAGTCACTCAGATGGTGACGTTTAATGAACAGATGAAACCAATCTTTGATCTACTGAAGGAGGTAGAACATGTCAAGCTTGCCCAACATGTGTTGGACCCAACACCAGTTCCTCTCAGCGAAGCTCAAAAGTAGGTTTAACACTGTAGATTCATATAGAATACAAAGTTAATTTGTCAGTTATTCCTTGTCATACAAGTCACATTTTTATTTCCAAATTTTCAAAATGTTTAGGAAAGGCACCAAAACAGAAAAATGTTTTTGTATTTAAAAAAAAAGAAGACAATCTAATGTTTTGGGGGGTTGTTTTTTATTACATTATACTTGGTCACATTCGATCAAATTTGGACTAGTCCATTTTATTTGATTATGGCTTAGAAAATACACAGTCAGAATTTGATCTCATTCTTAGGCTATTTTTTGCACTTTATGATACAAACTAATCTTGACATATTGTTTCATCTCCAGGGGTCGTACAAGCCAAGGCCTGAATGTAGGAGGGCCTCAAGGAGGCTGGAGGGAGGGAAGCAGAGGCCCTGCTGAACTCTACCATCAAGACGTCACAATCAACATCGGTGAGAACCAAGGCCCAGCCAAGAACCAACCAGCACCGAGGGAACGTCCTGTCTGGATGACTGAGAGCACCGTAGAGGGCGCTATCACAGAGGCTGCTCCTTCCGCCAGCGAGGCTGAAACCATGAAAACAGAAAAATCCTCTGGGAAGTCGCACGATGGCGAGATCATGAAGGCTCTGCTTGCGCAAGAGAGGAAAGTCGGACAGAAACCGAGCTTTCACCATGAGCCGAATAGCGACAACGAAAGTGACGCAAGTGCGTCGGACGATGAGTTTCCACAAGGGAGGACTGATCCACTTATGTCTGAGGACAGCCTAGCGTTTGGTACATCGATGGGGATGATGGGCATGGGTAGACATGAGGAGGAAGAGGAGGAGGAAGAAGATATGATGGTGATGGTTCAAGGAAGACCGGTGCCGCTGGATGAAGTCACACCGGATATGATCGTACAAATGGACCCAAAAGAAAAAGATGATTATATTGCACTTGCTCAGCAGGCACATGCGGATATGTATGAATGATATGAATGGAATACAATCTTGTGTTATGTGACAAACCAAGGCAGCAATTTCATTTATCCTGTGGACACACAATGTGACGTTTTCTATCTCGGCATTCTTTATGAGTTTACATGTACATGAACTATGATACAGTATATCTGTACTGAACCAAGACTTGGGTTTATAAGTCTATGGTAGAAACTTATGATGACGATTGGCTGGTCTGATTCCAGCCCTTGTTTATTTTTTAAACATATTTTTATGCAAACCTATATCATAATCTCAACCCAGGTGAGGTGAATGGGTACATGGCAGGAATTTATTCCTTGAAACACTTTGGTGCTGGTATGGCGAAAATGCCAGGGTAATAATTATAATTAAAGTCAGTCCGTCACGATCAACATGACTTCCGGTTGCGAGCGCGCACGGACGGAGTGTTGCGTATTGGCAACAACGATATGAGAATTTCCTTGCTTACGCACCTTGCCAAGCTCAGAAACTCGGAATACTTCGTACGATTTTCGATCCTTGTTGTCGTTGCGTGTAACTTTGATTCCTCCCCTCTTTGGCTTCGATTTTTTTTTCTAAAAACGTGCGGAACGCATACATTTGAGACGCCCGAGCTGTGAGCTAGCGAAATAAAGCTTGCTCACTCACTATTCCAGGTAAAAAGATTATGTGATTTTCTGTTCGGCAATCTTCGCAATCAAAATGGCTGTGGACAGTTTGGTTCGCAACCGGAGGTCATGTTGATCATCACGGACTGACTTTAAAAGAACTCTTCAGAGTGGATCTGTACTCACTAAATGTCCTATTTTCCAACGGTAGCCACTTAAGTGTCAAGAAACTGTAATCACAGTGGGCCGTGCAATAGCCCATGCGACTATTCCATCAAGGGGCTAAATGGCGCTCTTTTAGCTAAATTGACCACAATATGACCATTTCCAACCTGCTCCCTAAACACCTGGGTAGAGTGTGGCACAATACATGTTAATTTCTTTCGGCAGGAAATTAATGCCATGGGTTTGATTCGAACAGCAACCCACTAGTTGAAAGGCTATTGTCAGAACCACTGCACCACAAGGCTCTAACAGTGGATTTCCAACAGTGATGTATATTCAGGGCGAGACACTAAAATATCTGAAACTAGGTTGTGTTTCACCAAGATGAGAAAGACCTTAAGAATGACTTAAAGAATGACTGGTATCTGGTCTGTTGGCTCAATGGTACATGATATTTCGCATATTCAGCGTAAGAACGATGCCAGGCGTCCTTGAAGTTGTTCTTAAAAAGTAGTTCATAACTTGGTGAAACAACACCCTTGGTAATGATTCTCCTGTTAAACTAGTTGATACAGATATTTTTCAGGGATCCCATTGCGAAAGCAATATGAATGGTACACACTTTCTGACCGCCCTTTCCATAAATAAAAATTTATGTCATTGCATTATTCTTTGAAGATGAGAATGAATAAATATCAGATGAATCCATTGACAACAAATTTCAATTTATTTTTTAATAGCACTTATTTCAATTCAAAATTACAAAATTTCATAAAACCACACATTGTAGGGTTCGTCTTCACCATTCCTCCTCATTTTTCGTCCTTTAGCATTTTTTTCCAACCCACACCCCATCTCTTTCTTCATTTCAGCATTGACTTTGATACAGATACACACGTATTAAACACTTTTCTCAGTGGAAGGTATGGTTTAATGCCTTTATTCACACACATGATAAAGAAACATAGGCAAGAGTTGAGAGATGTGCTAAAAACATAAAAGTAGTAATCTTTATATTATTACTTGAAGGTTTAACTCGTGGACGAATAATGACAAGAAGGCTCCACGGTAAAACAAATTATCTTTCTTGGAAATGTGAGTGGTCCTGAAAAGGACCTACCCACTCTCAACGTTTCTTCAGTCATCTTCAGTGGGTAGGTCCTTTTCAGGACTACTTACATTTCGAAGAAAGATAACTTGTACCGTGAAAACTTCTTCTCAATCTGTATATTCCTATGGTCGCAATTACCTTGAAGAAAAGAGTACAAAATGATTTTTGTATCATTTATGATATATTTATGTTGAAAATTGTATTGAATCGCATAACATATTCATGACCATGCCATACGAAACCAATTGGTCAGTTTTACTTGATAGCAATAATACATGTAATTGATCCTATCTATGGAAGACTGGTAGCCAAATGTCATTGAGCATTGCATATCAACCACGTAGCTGAGACAGATAAAATGCTGCATACTCCGCATATAAAAATGATCAGAATTATACATGTATTGAACACATCTAAACCACCCTACAGTACTCTAAATAAGTTAAGTGTGCATAAGATGTTGTAATCATGTTTGTACACATCGGAAAACAATATAATGCAACTAATTTGAATGTCATTAAACAAAAAGAAATCAATTTCATGCATGATTGATTCCACTTATTGCTTCAAGTTGCACAAATTTTTGGGAATGTAATTTCACTTGCAAAATTCAGGGATGAAAATAAAATTGTTCTTCTTGTTTTATACACAATACTTTGGAATGGTGCATTCAATAGGGTCCCATGTGTTGGTCCCTTGTGGCAAAATGGAAAACATTTCAGAATACCAAGCGTTTTACACCAGCAACAAAAATAAAATCTACTTCGCTAAAACCACAACAGTGATTTGATTTAGCAAAACCTGACACTTTGCAGCAAAACAAAGTTTGCAAGTAAAAAGGGATGGGGAGGGGGCAAAACTCGCTTCAATATGAAACCTTTTGGGGAAGAAATTGGTGAAATAATGATTAAGTTATGAACATTTTACACCTTTAATTACGAGATGTCAAAGGTGGTAGTTTACTATGATGAATAATTTTTGTACAACATGTACAAATTCATTACATAGTAACAATATTAACAATGAAAGTAAAACACATTTTAAAGTTCAAACCTTAAGTTTGAAAGCTCTGACATTGTTTTTACAAGATCTAAGAGCAGAAAGGGAAGAGGGAATTGGACAAAGTAAACATCTCTCATTCAAGCATTAACAATGGCTTGATGCACACAGGAAATTTCCTTCCCTCTTACTAGTATTCTGTAAAGAAATGTCAAACGTGTTGTTTGTCAAATTCCTTTGTCACTTCTGATCATGGTGAAGTATGTTTGCTGTAAAGTGTCAGGTTTTACTAGATCAAAGCCCCGTAACATAAAGGTTAGCTATTAATCGCTATTTGATTTTGCGATCGATTGCAAACTTTAGTACATGATTTGCCATAGACTTGCGATTGATATTAGTCGCTATCAGATTAGCAATTGATCGCAAACCTTTATGTTACGGGGCCCTGTGATGATTGATAAACCAAGGTCAATTTACATGACCTGTCAACGTTGATAAATTGTGATAGAATTTAATATAAAAATATTAATATACTATTATAAGAAATTAAAAGTCATCTATCTAATATAGTCTCTCTATTGGCAGCATATAAACAAAGAGTTAATATAACCCAACACACAGCAGCTTATTATAAGAATTATAACAAACATTATTTAAAACAATCGCAAAGCCTTTCAAAAACATCTTCAAGCCAGTTCTATGTTATGAGTTCTAAATTATGTTAGCAAAGTTAAAATTCATATAAGCAGGATATTGAGAAAGCTATGAAATAAAAGGTTTTTCTAATGTGCTTCTTTTTTTATTCAAAGAAGCAATAAGTATCTTATAATACACTAAAAACATAAATTGCTTTAATTCATACATAGAAAATACTGTAAAACCAGTATCCAAGAGATTGTATGAACCACACACCTATTAACAGTCAGTTGTTGTATACACAAACTGCTGTTTGAAATGTTTTATAAGGTCAACCCCAAGTTTTTTTTTTATGATCCAAAATTTAAGTCCGATGGCAACCAACAGTTATGAATCCCCTTCTCAATGTCAGTCCTATTACAATTCATCCACAGGACCAACATCCATGAATGTATGAAATCATTATGGAGCACAGCAGTACCATATGAATTGCACCTGTGTACTGCTCCAACATAATATTGTTCTCTGGAATTAACTACAGTCGATCAATTCAAAGTTGACCTCCCATATAAGTTGTATAATCTCGTGAGTCCAAGGTCTTTCCAAGTCCCTTTTATGTGTATACTTTACTGCATTAAATCCTCATAAGTCAATCTTTATCTACATCAAATCTTCAATTCCAACAGATTCAACATTAGCAAGGTTGACTGTGTTTTGCCGTAACACAAAATGCCTTGCTTGTCAATCTTCAAATGATTTTTCTTTCCTTTCTCTGGTTAATAACAAATAATATGAAGTTAAAATACAGTCAACCTCACCTAAGCCAACCTCACAGAAATCAAAGAATCACCAGTCAAAGGTCTTTTCAATTCCCCTTCTCATAATATTCTATCGTTTTTATTTCTCTATTATTTTTCTTCAGTCCCAGCATATTCATCTTTGACACAGTTGACTGTAGGTAGATGAACGAAAGACATATGCTTTCGGTAACCTTTAGAAATTATAGTAGAAATTACGGACTTTGTTTGGCATGGCATGACATCTTGGGCATTTCCTCATTTGTTCTGCACATACGTCTATGGTAGTCAAGTTTCAAAGCATTTTTATGAGTTTACATTTGATGATATTTGAACAATACATTTTGTGAATTGCACGCTGTAAAAAAATCTGTATCACACAATCATAACTACTGTATAAGCCAATATTTTAGCGTACAGATATTTTCGCGATTTCAGACGAGTTTGACACATTGGCGTGTTGTTATTATCACGTTTTTGACAGTGTTTGTACACATGCAAATGTGCATTATACAGAGTGGAAATTTTCGCGAGGTCAAAGCTGCGAAATTAGCGAAAATAAAACCACCTCGAAAATTTCAGCTTATACAGTATTGGCTATATAAGAATATCTAAACACACTGTGAATTGCACACTTCAAAATTATTGAGTACATAATAATTACTTTCAATTTTCAAAGAATACTTTTGTGACACATAATACTTATTTAGTTGAATGATTTTTGTGTTGGGTAGATAAATAATTGAATAATTCTTGCCTTATCCCAACATGAATAAACACTGATTGACAGTGCTTTAACGAGAAGCTGAGAAAAAATCTCGGGCATTCTCGGGTAGAGTTCTCGGGTAGGGTTCGATTCCTACCCGAGAATGCCTGAGATTTTTTCTCAGCTTCTCGGTAAAGCACTGTCAATCAGTGTTTATTCATGTTGGGATAAGGCAAGAATTATTCAATTATACTTATTTAGGTTGAAACAGAAACATCACACACAAACGGATTACCGTATTCCGTCATACGCACACAAAACATATCATTGAATTCTCTGACAGTTTGGAAGATTGCCTATATATTGATGTTCTATCAAAATGGAAGACTGATCTATCACTCAACGCATGATAAGTACCTTCTAAAGAATAAAATTGATAAAAACAAAATAATTCCATACACAAAAACTATGGACATATCAGCCTTTTATAAAATTAGGTTAATATGTTCATTTTTATTCCTGACAATTTACAGTATTGTAGGTTTATTTCCTTGCATGATGATAGTGTATCCCTCTATTGTATAAGTAGCAGACATGCTGCTTGCCTTACAAATTTTAAAATGGGAATTTCTTTTTCATAGTAATGTTGTTATTTATTTCATGAGGAAATATATCAAAGCATCATTACTGTATTATTCAGTCTAAAAGATCTTTGAGAAAAAAAGTTCGGAAGAGTGATTGCTTATAAGTATCATTTCCATTCATATTACAAAATATCCTTCATAAACTTTCTATGTGTATGTAATTTATTGTACCCTGCAGTTTCAATAAATACTTTTATGTAGGGTAATATAAAAAAATGATCTTGGAATGTTGACTTTGTGATGGAAAATGTTGTACAACAATAATACCTTCGAAAATAAATATTTTGTTGTTGCATACTTCTGCATCTTGTATGTTTACAAAGAATATGTACATTCTAAGGAAAGGAGCTCAATCTGAATTAAAAGCACTTAAACTCTTTAGAACAAGAGCAGCTAATGATATCAATGCTTTTTTACACATTTTGTAAATAATACCTACACTTTGGAAATCAAATATTGCAACTTAATCTCCCCTCAATGAATCGAGTTTGGAATGCATTTATCTCTCTTCAAGAGAAGCCATCGATGAGAGGAGAATGGGACTGGTGACGCACACTTCTCTCGGCTATACCTCGAGCTGACAGTGGGCATGACATTGGGCATTGTTTTTGAGAGAGGGGATACCGGTCTCTCCCCTTTCTTTACTCTAGTTTGTGATGTGGAGCTGAGCTTGGGGGCCGGTTTGGATGGGGCGTCATTCAAAGGGGATAATCGGTTGACGACACGGCGGTTTGCTTGAGATGGCGGTTGAGGCACACGCTGGCTGTCTTCATAAATATTCATGATGGTAGGTTGAGAATGACAGCGATCCCCAGGTGATGTTCTTGGGTCGTCTTCTGGGTACGGAGCCGTGAACAGATCGCTCTGAATGGAGGACACGTCAGCGTCGTACGTGTACACATAAGACTTGGACAGACATCTTCTCGCCCATGCATCTCTGGATTCCAGTGGTGGGGATTGTCTTGCCCCAAGGCTCTGGGATCGACTCTGATCGCACATAGCTTCCAGCGAAGGAGTCAACTTCAACATGGCCGACCGATCAAACGTCCGCTGAAAAATCACATCCACTTCATCAAATTCATTAACAATCTCCCTTCTTTCGACAACGGCATCATCACTCACTTGTTTCTTGGGCGTCTGGTCAACCTTCGATTTAGACGAACTCCTGCGCTTCTTGCTGCCGCCCTTCTTCTGCTTGCGTCGCGGTGCAATCTCCCGTGACATGACCGAAGGCTTCTGCGGCAGATTGAGTCCATTGGTTGCAGCAATGACCCTGAGGATCCGTAGATACGCACCCATGTCCTGCATGAAGTGAGGCAGTCTTACACAGTCTAGTCGAGCCATTCTCTGTATACGAGGGAGGGATTCCATGCATACCTTACCTGCGTAAAGGAGTTGGAAGTCTATCTTATCCAGGTTTCTCAAGATCTCTGTTGCTCCTATATTAAAAAGACAATAATTGAAATTGGTAGGAGTAATCAAGCATGTAATAGAGAAATGAATGTGCTTGTCTCATGACCAACAAAAATGGGATTAAAAATGCTTCCATTATGTGTCAGTCCTGTTGTTACCCCTGTTTTAAATGACTCCTTCAATCCTACAGCAAAAAGGAAAGAAAAATGTTGGCCTATTCATACCTTACGTTGACCTCAGACAGGAAGACAAATATTTGCATCATTGTGAATAGTAAGATTATCGCTGTTGCTAATATGATTTTATAGAAGTGTATTGAGTAATATATGCTGCTATCAAAATAGGAATATCAACAGGAGAACCTGGCTTTAAAGTAAGCAGATGTCAAGTATTCTGGATTCTAAGTGTATAAATTCATTTTCATGATGTTAAATTCTACCCAATGAGGCATTCATATTAATAAACCATATCGGTTTCATATTTAGATGTAGAGAGGTTCCAACATACAGGTTTTTTCACCAAAATCTTATGAAACTTTTATTCGAAAGGGAAACATTACCTTTAAAGTAGCACTGGTCGTTTCCATACCCTCCTACACCAGCGGGGTCTGGTAGGCTACGCTTGACCCGCATCACATAGCGCCATCTGAGTTCACGGTTTTCTATGTAATGACCCAGGTGGGCAAACAGTTCTTCAAACGTCATGGTGGCTGCCTTGCATGCAGTATCTTCAAAAGAGAAAAGAAAGTAAATATAAAGTTTAATCTCAAAATGACAGATTATAAAGCTTAGTGAACTACATTATTGCAAGGTACTTGGGACAGGAAAAATTCCCTCTTTATATTGGAACCTATACAATGGAGTACAAAGAGCCCATGGGACCAGGAAAATTATAGCAAGAGATTGTTATATCTATGCTATTTGTAGTGTGGGTCAATTGCAAACTTGGATATTTGTGGGGAAACAAGTCCTAAACAGTTGTATTATGAAGAGGTTAAAGAATAATTACTTTTACTCCCTAAAATTATGTAATTGTGTAAAAGAGCCAATGGAAAGCAATTTTTGTGCACTTTTGAATGGAATAATAAAGTATCTTGTATAAATCTTGCTCGGGAAAGAGTGAAACATATTCTAATCTAATATTATATCCACATTCTACATTCTCTGTTGACATGTTGATTGTATTTCAAAAGATAAAGCACTTACAATAAAGGAGAGCAGGGAACCAGAGGAACTTCTTGTTTGCTTGCACCAGAGTGTTGACTGTCGCTAGACCTTCTTCCGTCTCTAAGAGGAGATGAGAGCTAATCTTCTTGAGACCAAACTGCTCTCTGTTTGAGAACCAGGGTTGGATTCCATCATTCACTGTCCTTAGCTGTGAATTAAGAGGTTAAGGAAACATGGACAGAGTATCCCATTGGATCTTAGAAGAATATTTCTTTCAAATAACTAAAATAGGGGTGTAGAGAATGTTTGTTTCCTGACTACTCAATTCAGTAATATCACTTTTGTCTATTTCAAAAGAAATTAAATATTGTCAACCAAGAACAAAGATTGTTACCAAGTCATAATTACATTATTTGAAGTATCACAAATCTTTGGAAAAGGGAAAAGCTTCCACTCGCTCACACACCCCTACCTAACATTTTCTATAAAATGCAGGGGCGCTGTCCATAGTTCTCATTACATCATCAGTCCCAATGGGTACCATGATAATGCACCTTTAGCCAGTTGATAAATGATGAACAGGTGCATTGTTCAGAGATCCTAGTGCAACACCAAACACTTCACATTATACTTCTTGCACTTCAACATGCCTTCTCACTCATCCTATTTTTGTGTTATTCATTTGATTTTTCCTTTGGATGATGAAACTAATTTGGTTCTCTCATTATTTTTTCAATAGTGCTTTTATCAGTTGATACATGTAGCATATTATGTTAGTTTCAAATTCTTTCAAGGATACAAAGTGAGTGCCAATCTCATGATCAGCCAGGCAGATGATTCCCAACTCTCTCAGGAAAAGATTTTCAGTCGAGTCTTTGAGCCAGAGGGAGTATTTCCTTGCTTCAGGTCTGTTAGCCTTTGCATTGGGACCACACCAAGCCATCTTAGCACTGGAGATAAAGAAAAAGTAATAAAGAAATTAAAATTAATCAACAAATTATACGTTGTTGCTCTAGGTCTGTTAGCCTTTGCATTGGGACCACACCAAGCCATCTTAGCACTGGAGATAAAGAAAAAGTAATTAAGAAATTAATCAACAAATTATACCTTCTGGGTCTAGGTCTGTTAGCATTTGTGTTTGGACCACACCAAGCCATCTAGAGATGAATCAACCATGAAACACAGTAATCAATACAAACATTTTTCAACAAAATACAATCTCAGACCAAACATTTCACACAAGAAATGGTTGACAATTTTTGTTTTATCATAAGTCCTTTTGAGCCAGAGGAATATTTCTGTGCTTTAGGTCTGCTAGCCTTGGCTCTGGAAATATAACCAGCCATCTCAGCACTGGGGAAATAAAATAATTTGATCTACAAACAAAGCAATTAATATAGAAATTAATGAAACGAATTCCATTCTATGAAAGTTTACACATTTTAGCAAAGATCTCCACCTACCTGCACGCCAAATCTTTTGTCCATCCGATGGTGATCTGATTCTCAACACCATTCTGCTTCAGGTAACGACTGAGTTTACGACTCGCCATCTCCGCAGTGATCCTCTCGCCGTACATCTGCTCAACGCAGAGGTTCCCCGGACCGTACTTCTGACGTACCTTCTCAAGGATGCGGGTGGCATCTTCTAGCAACGTGAACTCAATCTCGGCTTTCTTGCTGTGAGACATCTCTTCAATCTAGTGATATGAAACAAGAATTAATCATATTTATTAAACTGAAAGATCTTGTAAATTCTTCAAGTTTTTCATGAGAAATGTTACAAAGGTACCAGTATTCCTGATTTTAATGGGGGAAAACTTCTCAGTCTATGTACAAAGTAAAGAATTGTGTTTGATTATAATTTCAGTGAAGTTAATCATACACCAACAGCTCAAGATGCACCAATTAATGGGAAGAAGTCAAATTAATAAAAAATTAAATATGAATTCAGAATAGCTTTGGTATCTTATTTTACCCTGTCCTTTCCTTACCCTAAAATAACCCCTTCAGTACCCCCAAAACAATACACTACATATTCAATTTTCAATGTTATAATCTCTTAATTTGTGTATATATATATATATATGTTATCATGAAGGATACTAGAATGTAAAGATTGGCTTTTATTTTTGTCCCTTTTTTACTTTATTGCTGAATAAATGGTGATAAATAGATTTTTAAAAAATAGATAAAAAAAAAGAAAAGTAGTAAAAACAAAGTTCTACCTTTTCTGGAGCCACCTTGAACTGGAATTGTGGAATATGACCATGCTTCAAGAACTGCATCTTCTGTTCTTCCAGGTTAACAGGGTCAATCTTTGACCTGTACCTGTTTGGTGTCTGCTCATATCTCTTGATGATGACCTTCTTTGGTGGCCCTCTGACTCCCTGATGGAGGTGCTGATACCGGCTAGTGGTGCTGGTGCTACTGGAAGCAGAGTCCAGTCTTGTCTTAGATTTCTTCTTCCTCATCTTCAGTGCTGAGTGGGCGGGCCGTAGCCCTCGTCTGGTTCCTGGTTAGTGGGGTGTTTTCATTTTTGTTGTTTCTGTGGACATCACCTGAGTTTGTTCCTCATCATCTGAGTATTGGGTGATTGAAGATTCTAAAACAAATGTAAAAAAAATTATCAGACACTATAAAAGCTAGAGGATGCATAAATATCTAAAAGCTTTCACAACTTTTGGCATTCCTATCATGTTTATAGCTGGTATGATATAAAAAAGTCATGATATCATATATATTTTTGTTCATGTAGAATTTTAGTTGATGCCACGCACACCATAAACATACACATACAGGTAACTATACCTAAGTAGAATCTGTTGGGACCACACAAATCTGTTCGACGTATGAGAATTTCGACTTAGAAGAGGCTGCAACACTGGTTTTGTATGATTTGCTCAAAAAAATCACATCGACAAGTTCGATTTAGGCAGAGTTGACTGTATATTTGCTCCAGATTCTTAAAGACCCTTCTTTTTAGTCGGGCAAATGGGTTCATTTTTTTTAACTCCTTTGATAGGATTTGGAAGGGATGTCATAAAATTACCCCCCCCCCCCC
>BQKZ01000795.1:96251-107247 GCA_036244855.1 Temnopleurus reevesii
CCCCCCAACCCCCTTTCCCTAGCTCTCATAGCATACCTAATATAAATACATTTTTTTGTCTTTCCGTCTCAAAACAAACAAAAAAATAATCATAGTTAAGGGCTTGCAGGGCCCTACTTATTCCCAATGAATACTAGTATGAAATGATATCCACAATAATCTCAACTTTGCCAACAAAACACTATCCCCCGGAGTCTGTGGCTGCAAGTTCACAATGTTTGGTTAGTTGACCTTCACACAAAACAGACACCGACAAAAATAATCAATGCGAAGCATGCAATAAATATTGATTAAATAATAAGTTTTCCGACTTCCAAACAAAAACCACATTGTAAAAATTAACAGCTTGATTACATAATACTCCGATGCCCTCATATCAAAATACTTACACATAACACATCCAAATTCCAAATAAATTTAGTGATTATCATGCAGTGAATTTTAAGCCCACATCCCTCGACTGCCCTTGAGTGCCAACCAGTGTCAGCGAGAATGGTTGAGAGTTCTCCCTGAGCTGCGGGGAGGGTGACTGCTATGCTGCGCATAGAACCGAAGGGACCGCACACACGTACACCGGCTGAAATCGATCTGTTGAACAGCGAGCTCATCGAGCATGCAAAGCTGATTGTGACGTCACACAGACGCGGTGTCTACGGCAACGTACTGGCGCGCTGATTGGACAATGAACAGGCGCTGCACCTGTCGTGGGGACCGGGGTAAAAATAGTTCGGAAACTTTTCTTGCTAATTAATTATGCTTACTTATGCATGAACTCACACATAATGCTCTGATTCACAAAATATAAGTCATGGAAATTTAATTTGCTATGTGAATATATGTTCATAATAACATTCTTTACAAATTTACTTGACTTTCATTGGTTCTTTTTTTTCATAAGAATTTATTGCTGAACCATTTAGAACTATACTTGTTCTAAATTTAATTTGTTTCATTCCATTAAAGGGAAGGTATCGATGTATCTATAAATATTCACTGAAAACATGATTCACATTGACTTTGTCCAAAAAATCACGATTTTGGGCTATTTCGGGCGTATAGATTTTTTTTTTCTTCAAGAGGCTTCCAAACCGAACGTATGGGCGCAACAAATTTGGTGTCAAAAGTTGTGCAATACTTGAAAGAAAAAGTCATGAAACGCCGTGGCGATACCTCTTCTCGTTACCGATATATCGCGCAAAACGTCCAGAGGTTGATTTAACNCACGATATAAAAACACACATCTGGTAATTGTGATTTTTTTTATTTTTGTTTACGAGTCGTCATTTTCTTTCAAAGCTTTTTGACCGTATTGACCCGTCTTTGAAATGACGAAGACATGTATTTCCCATAATTTCTAACTTTTACGACGATTATAGGGTTCATCGTTTTGATAATTTCTTCTCTTTGAGAAATCTCATTCGTATGCTACCCATACATGGTCACGGTTTAGATTTCAGACAGAATGGCAAACAAAAAAAAGTGGAAAGCGAATTGTCAGAGGAAATAAGTCTGTGTTTTATTTCTCATCCTTTCCCCCTCTGCACCCATCTTCCTCTTCATCTCTATTCATTCTAGCCTTTCCTTTCTATCCTCTCATTTACTTTTCAATGACTCCTCTATTCATCTCTCTCTCTCCCCTCCCTCCCTCCATCTCTCTCTCTCACTCTCTCCCTCTCTCTATTATTCATGCTTTATATCTTCATCTATAACTTTCTTTCATTTCTCCATATTCTACCCTTTGTTAGTATCATCCTCTCTTCGAATCTCTATCCATCTTTCCAACACCCCCACCCCCCTTCCCTTCACATCCCTACGATTCACTCTCTAGCTCTTTTTATTTCATTATTCAAACACACAATTAATTAAAATCTATCTACGAAAGAAAAAAGCAACATTTGATGACTTAGATAAAATCAATCACATGTTCACATTTTTATCAATACTTTCACATTCATAACAAATTGTGTTAGGTAATTTTGCATTACAGATGGAAAAACTAGAATGTTTGTGAAACCAGAGAGGTGACCCTCTTTCTCATTTTCCTGATAAAAGTTGTACTATTAACAACTTCTACCAAGTGATTCATTTTTTATATAAACATAACATTTTATAATGGGAAAATATTTTGGCGTCAAAATAATCTTCTGATTGCTTTACAGTTTGTTAGAATAGTGCGCAATGACCTGAATTTACAAGAATATCTATCTTGTAATGTATTTAATAGAAAAATGCTCTTCCTACATGGAGATCACGGCAGTTATAATCACACATTTTGGGAGATTAAGAGTACATCATGAAAAGATTTTGACTTTAAAAAGAAGCCAGAAATTAATTTTAAAGTATATAAATCATGAGATATTTTTTAATAAAACTTGTGTTAGTTATCCCCAAATAGTTTTGTTACCACTAAGAATGAACGGATACAGATAGCATATTGGTTGTATTTGAACACAATCTACAACAAAAATGACTGCATCTTTTATTCCTCACAAATTATAGCAGAGATTCAGGAATCGATTTCAGAATGTGTTCTTTTCAAATGTGAACATGATAACATTCACAAAGACTCCTATCTATCCTGATCAAAATATGTAATGTTTCTACCCCTTATTTCAGCTGGCAACATATCAATGGGTTGCAGTTACAGTCGACTTTCTCTGAGCTGAACTTGCATTAGTTGAATAATCGCCTAAGTCGAAGGTCCTTTCAAGTCCCCCTCTCTTCATATTCTATTGCTTTTACCCCTCATATAAGTCAATTTTGTCCTAAAACATTCGAAGAGGCAAGGTTGACTGTATTTATAAAACCATGGTAGTTTGTCATCGCATCATTCCAATTATAAAAGACCTTACCAATGACTGGTGTCATTTCTTGTACTAACCATGAATGGTTAGTACAGCACCAAAGAAAATTGTTAAATTATTCTTAAATTCACCCTGAACTGGACGAATGACTGATTGAAACGACATTCAGGAATCTGGACTTAACACCACGAGCACCTAGCTGAAGCGGCAACCAGCACTATACCAGACACCATCATCATCATCATCATCATCATCTAATGCACTTCTCTCTGCTTGCAAACTCTTCCTGGTGACTCCTTCTTTGAAAAGTCTTATACACAATAAAATGTTGAATGCACAACCTGTCACAGAGGGTCAGGTCTGCCAGATACTCCGGGATCGTGTTTCATATAGCTATTCATATAAGTATGCATAACTCTACACAAAACTGTACCCCGTAACATAAAGCTTTCCAAATGATTGATATCAATTACAAGTACATTGGTCACAATTTTGTCATGTTACATGCTAGGCCCCTACTAACACATTCTTGCACTAAAAGACCCCTATGCCTCTGAAGTTGCACAAGAGAAATGGTCACTAGTCATACAGAGTCCAGCAGAGATCTACAAAGAGCTATATGTAACACAACCCTGGATTCAAGGCTCTGAAAGGAACGGGGCAGATCAGCCCGATGTTTGAATAGTCCACTCCTCTCCACACAGGCAGGAGATAACAAAATACTCATTATATCCTTCATAAAAAGATTCTGAGCCAGTGATTGGTCTAAATCCCTTCACGTGACTATTGATATCTCCCAACGGCATCGAAATTCACTTAAATGTGACGTCATCAGTAAATAGTTTAGGAACCTATTACCAGCTTCACGATGAATTATTACCGGGTGACATTTCTGTGACGTAACAAAACGATGCGCGCTGTTTATGCTTTGTGACAAAGCCGGTACGCACTATGATGATCGATTGCCACGCGCGCCTGAGCATGTGGAGCACATGCACAGCGCCGAGGCGGGCGGCAGGGGCAGTGTAGCCTACTGTATCGTACATTGATTTGCGTGAAGGCAAGGCTGTCCAATTTTGACGTGTGCCAGTGTCCACTGCCTCGTTTTCTGTTTGGATCCATTATTTATAGAATAATTCAAAAAATGAAAAATCCAATCTAACATCAAGACTAACTTTGTCTGTGTTATCGATGACGGATATAAACCAATTATTTACTGCCGTCAGATGGGTTCAGTGAAAACATCATCCCCTCCGTCACGCCTATTGAGATGCTATCATCCTTTGGGCGTAACTTCAGGGAAGATAGTTCCCACTGCACCATCTTGTTGCCGTGAAAACCAGTTAATATACTCCGATATACACCAATTAGCTCTGCAGCGGTGGACAGCATTTTTATGCATCAAATGACAATGCTAAAATTATCTGTCGCCAGATGAAATTGCTTCCAGAGGGTTGAGGCCTCATACTTTACAGTTTCTGTGTGTGATATTCAGTCACTAATGCTGTTTGACTAGTTCACGGGGATCATAGATCACAATGACCAAGCCTTCCCTCCTCGAGATCTCTTGCCCAAGTCCATCCTTCCGCCAGGCACAGAGAAGACAACATAGTGCTATAAAGCTGTACAATCTTCTGTGTTCCATGTTCTCTTTGCTCTATATAATGGATAGTTCATACTTGTTTTCATAGACCACAGTGCTATAAAGCTGTATCACCTTCATTTGTGTCTGATCTCTTCACTCCACATAAAGCATAGTTCACACTGGTATCTTCCATCCATGACCATCGCTTGGTTGCAGGATTGTACATCATTCCATGTGTTAGTCGCACTTGACAATCGTCTGAGGAGGAAAGAAAGAATAAAACATTAATCAGTTTTGGGAGAGGTCTTGCTTCAGATATTGAATTATTTTTTGACCTGCAGTAGAGATATTCTGTAAACATAATCACAGTATGTTCACAGTTTGTTTGAATGAAAGTGACCCTGAAAAGTCTTATCTATCACAGAGCAAAAATAACACCATTTGGCGGTTTTTATCATCAGCACACTTCCTCATGTTGCGGAGGTGCCACTTGCCTATAGCAGCATACAGCAGGGCCGAACACCGCTGGCGCTAAGTTGGGGTGACTGTTAGGGCCTTTGCTTTTGATGTTCAAACTAAAATATGCCAGGATACATGATAGAATGATCTCCCAATTTCATTCACATTTATCTATATGGATGTAATGCAATTTGTGAATTATATGTCACATAAATTTCTTCATCCTGATCGTTGTAGATAAAGATAAGACAGAAAATTCAATGGCAATAATCTGTATAATGCAATCTAAAGTATACTACAACTATAAGGTCATCTATACTGCATCTCTGTTGAACAAATCAAATATTTAAACTTCTGCTAGAAATGATCACTCATTTAATTAATTGCACTCAAATTTTAGACCAATAAAAACATTACTATCCATATGGTCATCTTCTTCTTCTATTGCTGATTAATTGTTTTCTCAATTGCCACCATCATCAACCATTGTCATGATCATTGCAGGAGCTTATCATTTTCCCTCTCTACCAAGAATATCAACTTACTTTGTTCTAGCACCCTCCTGACATAGTCTGGACTAACAAACTTGTTCCAATCATGAGTTCCATCCGGGACTAGACCCATGACTTTCTCTGCCATGACGATACCCAGAGCATACGACATCCATGTCTGGTTGACTGAAGTGAAGAATATACTACCCCCAGGCTGGAGGAAGAATAAGAAATTTAAACAAATATAGTTTTGTATAAAGAATCATTATTTCTTTAATAAAATATAATTAAAATTTGACATGTTTTCTATCATTCATAAATGCTTTACTGTCCATGTAAAAATTAATCAAATTAGCATATCTATACCATCTATTCGTAATTTCCAAAATTCACTGTGAAAAAAAAAAATCAAAATTATTTGCTTGAAACGTATACATTCATCTTTAGCATGGCGTAAAACCACACTATTGGCATTTCTAGGAATATATATTATGGCCAGGCACCCATTCATCTCCCATGGGAAAAGTGCAATACAGTATGGATAAATTTGTTGCTGAAGGAAATTAACGCCATGAGTGGGATTCGAACCTATGACCCTCTGGTAGAAAAGTGAGTGACGGAAACATTACATTGTGGAAGCGTAGTGGTATAACGGTTCTAACTCTATCCTCTCAACTAGAGGGTTGGTGGTTTGAATCCCACTCATGTTGTTATAATTTCTTTCAGCCAGAAATCTAGAAACAATGTACTGCACTCAACCCTGGCAAGGTGAATGAATATCAGTAGGAAAAATCCTTGAAGACAGTGAGCACCAGATGGTAGCCATACTGTAGCCGGGAAATGTTGCACAGAGCATTTAGAAACACTTCGTCTTAAAGCACTACATAAATGTTGTGTATTATTATTATTATTATTATTATTATTATTACACCGATACTCTTCCACACACACATTCATATGGATGAAGCCGATCAACTTCAAGGAAAACAAGAGAATCCAGCTAACCTTGACAAGTGCAGCACACGTCTTGATAAACTCCTCCTTCTGACTGACATGCTCCAGTACCTCTGAGCACACCACGGCATCAAACGTATCACTCTCGGTACGCACCAGATCTTCAGCGGTACCACATATATACTTCACATTGCCTCTGATGGTTGGGTCGTGGCTCAGGTGGTGCTGTGCTACCTCAATGTTCTCTGGTGTTGCGTCGATACCAATCACGGTGGCACCGAGTCTTGCTAAAGGCTATAGATAAAATCAAGGGATATGGTATAAATGGCTATATGCGTGTACATGTAGGTTTAGTCAAAGAGAAGTCTACATTCATGTTTTAAATCTGAATTATGAAGAAATTAAAAATTGTGTCGAAATGATTGGAAAACTAATTTTACGCCCTAAAAAGAAAGAAAGGCAATTAAATCACAACACATTATACCATATCAATGGAGTTATTAATAGTCAATAATAAGAACATAAAAAAGTGAAAGCAACAATCGACTTGTCAACAGAGGTACAAATCATCAGGAATTTGGGAAGGTTGAGGCTTGCATCAAAGTTGGCAGGGAATTTTAGGATTGGTTTACCATTCCTTAACTATACGTGAATATTCCTTATTCAATAGGGCAAAGTAATTTAATATTGCTCCATTCCAAGCCCACCTTAGGCAAGAAAATTAAATACTAAAATTCTGTGAAATTAGATTTACATAGTATGCTATTTCTTTGTTCCTTGGTGACAGGAATATAATCAACTGGTGCATGAAGGGGATTATAGGACAAACATTGAATTGAATGAAATTGAATGAAATTTAACAAATTTGTAATTTCTTGTTTTTTCTTTTATTAATTATGTCAGCTACCCGGTCCAAGTTTGCACCCACACAAAACCCAATAGTTACGGACCTGAATAATATAAATATGAAAAGAAAAAGTGAAATAGCTGCAATGATGAAAATTTGAATTAAAAAAAAAAATGATAAAAGGATGAAGCTATCAGGCTACATAGCTGACGCTGTGAAAGTGTATTTGATGATTTTTTTTAAAACACAACTAGACATTTGAACCTGAAAAGTAATTTGGAGATGGTCACAGATCTTTTCACTTATTTTGCAGTCCTATTGTCCATAAGAAATATGTTCCAAAATAAAAAAAGATAGAATTTTATTTAAGTTGTGATCATTCCCTGGCAAATAAGTGTAATTGAAAATTTAGACATTATTCATTTTGACAGATTCCATAAATATGTTTAAAAAAAAGTGTCTACATTTTCATTTTGGTTTGAAATATTCCATGAAGAGCAAGACTATCAGCAATCCAACAACTGACCACTATTGACCAGGGAATAATTTCAGTTTTCACATTTAATTAGCAGTTTTAGACCTTGAGTGAACCTTTCCAATACTTCACTGTACAGTTCTATGTGCACAATTTGCTATACAAATCAGCTCTTGTGTAGCAATCCTGCTAAAATGCGTCTCAAATTGCGATGTGATACCAGGAAAATTATTCCCTGATTGACTACAAACCTCAGAAAGGATTCCTCCTCCACATCCGACATCAACGATGGTTGCTCCATGCAGGGGATTTGTGCTACTACGGTTAGCTCCAGATTTCTGCATCAGCAGTGTGTCTCTGATCAGTGGCACCCTCAGGTCATTCATGCTATGAAGAGCCTGCAAATATGAGGGCACAGGGAGGGACAAAGACAGGATTAACAGAACTGTCATGTTCTAGCTCAGACCAGCCTAAAGATGAAACCAACAATTTCAATGAGACAGAATTTTGTTATGTTGTACATGCAGGTAAATTAAGACCACCTAGTAGAAGAAAGATGTACGTTCCAACCCCACCATTCAGAACACTGATATCACAAGCTCTGATTACATAATCTGATGTATTCTTTGGGATCCTATTAAAATCTTTGTTTTCTATTGTAAATTAGCTATAATCTAGCAAGTTTCAGTATAAAATATTAATCATGTCCCAAGACTGAAGTGAGCAACAATCATCTAGAATTCAAGTAATATGGATTGTGAACAAAAGTGTAATTCATGAATGAATGTTAAAACTTATTGCAATTCATCCAATTCTCAAACTTATTGCAACAACAGAAAACAACCATTTGGAAAGGAATCCTCAATACCGTAAGTGTAATTATCTATCAATAATGATGTATCAAAATTTGATGCAACAAGAACTTCCATTGTCACAACATTTCTCTTTCCTTTATAGGCATCAAAAATGTCTGTGATATTTGGTCTTATAACTATTTCAAGAATTCAGATGAAAAATCAAATTTCACATATTAATACCTGAAAATCTCCACTTTCTTTCCAAAACTGCTGTGACAAGACCCTGAATTTCTCCAGTTCTTCTGGATCCATGGTTGAGCTGGGATTGGATGGCTCTGCTTCAAACTGATGAAAATACTTGGGTGATGTACTGAAGCTAAGGCAAAAAAATTACGTTTGGTTAACATCTACTTGCTTTTTCACTCCAGTTTAAGGGGGTGTTGTTCAAAAGTTGCAATTGATCGCAAGTTGCAGTTGATCAGAAAGCGTCAATTAAAATCATTGTTTCATGCACGTCTTGCTAGAAGCGCATATTATGCACGAATGAAAATACGTGTTACAATTTGCATCTGATTTGCAGTTGATTTGCGATCAATTGCAAATTTTGAATAACATCCAATAATTTCTTTTCTCATGAATTTATATGAATTGTGCTTGAAAAAGTGGTGTTTTTTTTCTGGGGGGGGGGGGGGGGCTTCACATACAACAATGTGTATAATTCATGAGCTTATCCCCATATCTTTCATTGTTAAATAGTTCATCACAGTGACCTTCATCAGGCAATTTTGGCCTTCGCTAAAACTCCCAATAATATCCAAGTGTGAATGTTGACAAAATAAAAGGATATTTCTGGAGACTTCTTTTACATTTTTGCAGTTTTTATTTCAGCTTTGTTAATTTCAAAAATCAATGGGTTTTCTGTCTTCTTAATATCTACTATTCTGTGCCTCGCCCATTCACCAATACATGGGAGTCAATTTTAGAAAAACAATCTGAATCTCCTTACCAGTGTCTACAAATTGCACTGTTTGCAGGTTCCTTTCAAATAAATTATGTAAAATCGACAGGCATAATCTGTAAGTATGCACATAAGGCAGCATAACAAGCATGAAAGGAGAACTATTTAAATCGATGTTTGGGTTCTAGCCTTCTTGCTTTACATTATCAGTTGCAATTGCAGTTTTGATCTCAAGACGGCTATTCATTCAGGATTTTTAGGCACCGATTTTTACTTTTTCAGGCCATTTTCATCATCAATTAATTTTACATTTTTCTGATAAATAAACGTATATATATGTGGTGGTGAAACCTTTCCATAAGAAATATCTTGGAGCTTTTATAAGTCGTGGTTAAATTTAGAAAAAGATTTCAAATGGCTTACCTGTTCTGTGTAAGCCTATGCGGGACACTCCTCTTAGTCCATGCCGGCCTAGCGGCAGCAATGTCCTGTGAGCGTCCGCTCAGAATCACACGTCCACCTGTGCCTAAGATTGTCGGAATTCGAGAAGCTGAGCTTGAGAAAGACCTGGAAATTCTTGGTGTCATCATTCGAATATGCTTCTTAGAACTTTTAAGCAACAAATTGCTACATTTTGTGACAGACATTATTAATTTTTGGTGATTTCCTTTCACCCAGTTTCTAGTCTATGAAAAAGTTACGTCATTTAGCAGACTGAATTCTATGGCACGCGAAATTGGCAACTTACTAAATCCTGAAGTTAGATTTGACCAGGGGCGTTTTGCCATTGACTTGAATATTTATCGTATTAAGTTTAATTGCATCTTTTATGTTACAGGCCTTGCAGGTCCGTTTTGTTTTTTTTTTTCATTATCGTTGTAGTCAGCAGATTGAATGAAATTTAACAAATTTGTCATTTCTTGTTTTTTCTTTTATTGATTATGTCAGCTACCCGGTCCAAGTTTGCACCCACACAAAACCCAATAGTTACGGACCTGAATAATATAAATATGAAAAGAAAAAGTGAAATAGCTGCAATGATGAAAATTTGAATTAAAAAAAATGATAAAAGGATGAAGCTATCAGGCTACATAGCCGACGCTGTGAGAGTGTATTTGATGATTTTTGTTTAAATCACAAATAGACATTTAAACCTGAAAAGTAATTTGGAGATGGTCACAGATCAAAGATTCGCAGTCCTATTGTCCATAAGAAATATGTTACAAAATAAATAAAAGATAGAAATAAAAACCTTTAAGAAATTCGACCAATCTATCCTCGTTTTCTAAAATTACGTTTCTGTGAATCGAAGGTCCTTTTAAAACTGCAGCTACAGCTTAATCGGGGGTCTTCCATTTCTACTTTTACCTGCGCAAAGGACTGAGTAAACTATCTCTCAACTTTGGGGAAAAAATATTGCATGTGGTAGGACTGTATTATCATTTGGTAGGTTGTAGGTTAACCTAAGATTATATTCATTGCAACAGTTTTAGTTCACCAGTCTGTATTTACGGATTATCCTCCTAATTTGCTTTTTATAATTCATTACGGTAAATCTTCAAAGGCTGGGTCTTATATACATTATATCTTATTCTTTTAAAGTCACTCTTTTTTCACACCTTTAAC
>BQKZ01000796.1:8695-19456 GCA_036244855.1 Temnopleurus reevesii
ATTTTCAGATGGTGTCTAATGATTACATCGTGGAAGAACCCGCTCGCCTGCTGCAAGAAAATTGATTGTAAATCAGCCAAGACGCCTAAGTCGGGATACTTTCATCAGTTTCCAGAGCTTTCGAGGTTAAGGTTATTAGATACGTAACACTTCGGGCAAAATGAAACACTGGTTCGAGGAGTTTATTAGTTGAGCCTCTGTTATTTAGAAAATATGAGGTGTTTTAATCATAGAATACAATTGAAACAGTATTGTAAAGCACCCGAGGTGGAAATCCAATACTGGTCCGAAATAATTTATATATCAGTTTCAGAAAAATGCTAAGGATACGATATACGTTATAAACTTATGGCTGATTTAAACTTGAAAACGGGTTCGTTTGTACGAGATTGAATCATTTAATTGTCGAATTAGTGTCGTTATTATTTTGGGGGGAGTGATTTTGATTACTTTTCGGATATGGACAAATAAAATGTACATTTCATCATTAATCTAACAATTTTTGTATAATGCAAGTATAATTCAATAATACCCGCCCATTTACCGCGGTGATAATCTGGTGGGATGGATAAGCATCAACAACAATAATTAGAATTCCAATTGAAATTTTGGAAACATTTATGAAAATATCCTAAAACATAAGAGTATACTATTAACTCCATATCGGTATGAAACAAACAAGCATATCATTCATCGTTTCCGAGAAATTTGTTATGATTGAGATCGTTAGACATACTCCCTGGAACGTTTGGAATTCAGCAATATGAAGTATGAAGTTGTAAAATTATAAAGTATCTATATCTCATTTGTGTATGTAAATATGAGTCACTTGACTTTCGAAACACTGTGCAGATTCGTAATAAAACATGTCCATTTTCTTTTTGTATATAAAGGTATTTTGAATAACAAAAATACGACGTGTTTTACAACTGGAAAGCATGTAAAGGTGTGGTCACACTGGCCGAGCAGAGCTGTAGCGGTTCTTTAGCGGTAGGAATTTAGTCTGAAAGGAGAGACCCTAGTGTTTCGGTATGTGCTTTTGCAGAGCGTGATATAGTGTATGCATTGTGTGATTACATCACACACAACATTGTTCCTTCCTACAACCTAGGGTAAGGCAAAAACAATTCAGTGTGTCACGTAGTGAAAGGTTGCATACTCTGTATCATGCTCACACAGAAAGTTTAGGGTCTGTACTTGCAGACTACGCTAAAGGACCGCTACAGCTCCGCTCGGCCGGTGTCACCACACATTTAGCATAATAGCCGCGAGAGCGTTGTTATCAACCCACTACATCGCCCGAGGAGGGATAGTTCATTTTCCAACCGTCAAAGTTCCAATGTTCATGCTTCTGTTATTCCGATGAAACAACCTTTTATCAATGTCATGCAGATCGGCAAGAAAACAAATCAAATAAACTAAAGTTCCATCTCATTTCACTCATTAGTGCATCTTTGGAAAGTCTTGAGGGTAATTATTCTCCAGAAAAGAAGCCTCTCTCGGCAAAATGTTTGTTTTATTATTCTAATTTTAATTTTTTTTAAAGCAGAATTTATTGCTCGAACCATTTTTCCTAAAGTAGTTGACTACCACCTGTGGTTTCTATTTCATGTGGTGTATTTTCTTATGATTGGAGGCGCCATGGTGTAGTGGCCGTGACTCTCGCCTTACAACTAGAGGGTCGTAGGTTCGAATCCTACCCATGGCGTCAATTTCCTTCAGCAAGAATTTCATCCACATTGTGCTGCACTCAACCTAGGTGAGGTGAATGTGTACCTGGCAGGAATATTTATTCTTTGAAATGCCAAGTGTGCCGTGAATTGCTGCCGGGCTAAAGTCAGGGTAAAGCGCCTTGAGCACTCAGCATAGTGGATACGTGCGCTATATAGATTGCATGTATTATTATCATTATTATAAATCAATCTTCGTATCATCAACATTCCTTCCTAATAATACCCAACTCAGTTTTGCACAAACACAGAATGAATAGTACGAATGTTAATTTGAAGAAAGGGGATTTACTTTCAGATATGATTATCCTACTAACGATGTTTATCGAATAAGAAAATCCCAAATGAGACACATTACAATACCCTTTGACGTCATAAAGTCACTAATTATGGCGTATTACAGTGCGAAAGTTTCCCCCAAAGCAATCGTTTTCATTGCTCTCCTGTTTATAAATAGCTGTGTAGGGTTTTCAATAAGAACAAAAAAAAACCTCCGTTTGAATTTTATATTTTTTGAGATTCACATTACGGTATAAGCTAAAAAATGTGCTTTAATGGAGTAATTAGCAAACAATCATCAAAGATGTTTATTTAATAAAAAGTGGTGATACTACTACTACTACTACTACTACTACTACTACTACTACTACTACTTCTACTACTACTACTACTACCAATATAATCATTCGAAGTTATTAAGCTCACACTATCTTTTATAGAAAGGGGGGGGGGGGCGCAATGACTATGATTCCCAGCATTGAAATACAAGTCAAAGAGTGTGATCCATTGCCACCATGGCTGCTTAATCTTTCGACTTTTTTCGCATTTTGAAATTGTGAATTTGTATTATCAGGACATTGATGCAAAACAACAAATCATGTATTTGCCTGTACAGATGTATTCGAATGAATGAATAAATTAATAATGAATGAATTAGCTTCAAGAAATAAATTATTTATTCTAAAAAATGCTTCCAAATATGGAAGCAATTTGGTTTACTTTCGTAAGAAAAAAAGGTATCACTGTCGTACCAGCGGGTTCCAACTGGATCAGATGGTGCGTTGCCCTCACTTTCAAGGGAAAAAGAAGAAAAAAAAATACACCTTTCTTCCTCGTAAGTAAAAAGAGAGTGCCTAGGCGACATTTTTCTCCTCTGGTATAAAATCGATCATGCCTGAAATTTTAATGTAAAACCAATCGATCGCTATGTTTTTGTAACTGTGATAGCTGGGCGGGACAGAGAGTACGCGTGACTCCTTAATGAACAGTGCACCAGGCAGGCTCGTGCGGCGCTTATTAACTCTTCTTTGCACTAATACCTGCGCGATTGATCGACCAGCTGCTATCACCGTCCCGCGCATTAACCCATCACCTCTTCAGCCGGGCGATGCAACTTGCGTAACGCTATGCCATAAGTGAGTATGACATTGGATGGGTTAATGCTTAAAGATAGAATATTGCGGGAAAGGGATCATGGGAAGGCGAGAAGCGAGCCCGTGTCAAAATTATTTGAGCAAATATTTATTATGCGAGGGATCCTTATTCTTGCGCATCCGCTATTCTAGTTTATTTGACCTTGTTTTTTCCCTTTCTATCTCTTTTCACCTCTCCATCGTAATTTCTCTGAAGTCATCCATATCTCTTTTTACTATTGACTTCCAGTCTGCATTTACACTCGATCCATCTTTTGAGATACATTGGTAAAGGAAAACTTTTTTTCATACATCTTTCTCTTTACTTTTTAAGTGTAACAATCCATCTTTCAGACATATCAAACAAAGCGTTGTGCTAAGAAAGGCAGTCACGGTTTTCCTCTGAAAAAAGGAATGGGTAAAAGAAAATATAGGAAAATCTGTAATCCCCCATTTATGCTTTCGGGTTTAGCTAGTTTCATTTTCTTGCTCTTGTGTGAGTTTATTTCACCCCTTATAGGGCAGTAGGATTCGTGTTATCATCAGAATCAGCAAATGTCTTCCTCTTATCGACAGTTAGGGATATCTAGATGGCCCCAAATCCAATGCTGGATGCTATCACCTACATGTATGTGGTTGCTTTGAATACAAGCTTGTTAGAATAATGATGTTACATCATACCCTGTGGACCAGTTCGTTTTTATTATTAATAATATTAATAAACCCAATCATACACATAATATATCCACAAATGATGACCAAAAAATTATGTAGGTGCAAACACTGATCGTGTTATAGGAATTTGAAATTGTGGTATTCCGATTACCACAGATATCAAATGAAAACGTGTCTGCAATATAGCGACTTTTATTTCAAATTCGAAATCTTCTTATAGAATCTGATGAATGTTGTATTACTTTGATGTATTGTAAGAATTCAAGTCTGTTCTTATGCTTTGAATTTGAAGAATAGATAATTGATTTGTAATGACATTGCTTGCATACGTTTCCCGCCCGGGAATAAACTCTAAACACCCAATAACTATGATGCTTAGAAGGAAATATTTGGTTGCCCAATAAGACAAGTTTTGGAGAGAGGTGTCTTTGGATCGCAAAAATGTTTTAATTCTCTTTTAAAGGTTCATTGTTTTATATCTTCAAAAAATATTAGGTTGCTAACTCGGCAGAACAAAATGACATTGATATCCATTTGAAAATAATGACTGATGGGCCATTAAATTGTAATAAACCAATATCAATAATTCTTTTACAGAATTTATACTTCTTATTCTTTATTGGAATGAAAGCATAAAAGGGTAATCAGATCGCATCAAATTTAGCCAATCAGTCGTTGGAGGACAACCAAACATATTTTCCTTTGCCTTAAAAGGGATCACGTGACTCCATCCTGGGTCTGTATACAATGTACATCAATCATGTGACTGATATCTATTTCCCAGAAGGCTTTAGCACTATCATCCAAGGCGCCAAAACGGGTGATATAGGTCGCATAAATTCCACATCACCCCCGCGCCCAATAAAACATTCTTTGTTCAATTTGCGAATAACAAGAGATGATGTATAAATCATTATCGCTGGGCCCTAAATCCTTATAGTCAGAAGTGTGCAATAGAATTACTGAATTTGAATAAAATACGACTATGAAGAGATGAAATGTAGCATAGTTTCGCCTCTTTCTTCACCAGGATTACGCCATTCTTTGTGAAGCTGAAATAAACTGTAAATGTATTTCACGAGGCGTTAAGTTAAAGAAAGTTTTCACGATTGGACATTAAGACGATCGGCAAAATTTCATCGATTTGGGCTACTGGTAATTAGCAAATACGCTCTGACTCATAACAACAAAATTTAACAGCATTTTTTCTAACTCTAAATGCAATGATAAATTCTAAGGAGCAGCATTTGAAAGCGTCATAAGGCCGACTCACAACTTTGCAATTTAGCCTGCGTCGGTCCAGCGTTTTTGAAACTTTAAAACACTCCCCGAACGCACAGTGTACCAGATGTTGGACCAACGTTTGGGTTGCGTTCAAGGACCGCACGCCGAGCGTCAGTCCATCGTATGACCAGCGTCTTTATGCGTCTAGGGAGCGTTTGATTTTCGAAAACACTGGATCGAAGCACGCTAAAAACGCAAAGGTGTGAGTCTGCCTTAATGTGGTAAAAAAAAAGGGCACACCTTTTGCAACAGATAAGGACTGAATCAATCGAAAAAAGCACGATAACATTATGACCGGCCCAATACTTTTTACAAATCAAGATACTTAGAACTGCATGTTCTTGGTTATTAAGAGGGAAAGGTCAAATACAGAACGACATCTTTAATGTCACTGTATATCAAGACAAGGGCCCCGTAACATAAAGATTTGCGATAAATCGCTATTTGATTTTGCGATCAATTGCAAACTTTTGTACGTGATTTGCCATAGACTTGCGATTGATATCGGTCGCTATCAGATAAGCAATTAATCGCAAACCTTTATGTTACGGGGCCAAGATCAGATTTACAATGAGGAAGGGTCGCTCCGGGGCACAAGGTTGGAAATAGTCTATTCAGCAAGAAAAAATAGTTTTTATGAGATCGGAAAAAATGAATGGTACAATACTCANAGTATGTACATACATCGGCGAACTAATACGGGTTCTGAAGAGGCGTGCGACTCGCAGCGTCTGTAAGGGCTAAGAAAGCAACTACTTCAGACCTAATATCGGATGATCGGCTAGAATTTCAAAGAGGGATCATAGCGGGATACGAGGAACAAACTTGGCGAGTGTTACGCTCACGGAATACCTGACTTGGGCCCGGGTTCGCTGCACTCCGGTGGTGCGACGTCTTTCTTGTGTACACCTAGGAAGGATGCAAACTAACTGCAACATTGGGAGCACATTCAAAGGTATTATATTGCATTAGTTTTTAAAGGAATAATATATAGGAACTTTTCATAAAGGTGCAAACTCACACCTTTGCGTTTTTACCCTGCGTCGATCCAGCGTTTATTTTTTTTTAAATTAAAAACAATTCATGGACGCACCGAACCGCAGGTAATGGACTAACGTTTGGGGTACGCCCTCGAGCGTAAGCCGAACGTCAGTCCACCGTCTGATCCGCGTAGACTGTGCGATCAGGGAGTCAGCCTTCAGAAGAAAAAAAATTAAACGCTGGGTTGAGGGTTTCTAAACCTCGCCATAACGTAAAGTTCCAAACCAGACGCTCTATCGACCGAGATGTATTTACACCTTTTCATGCCGATGGACATTATGGCGTCAGAACTATATGTGATACCTTGTGAATTTACCAATCGTTCGAAAACATTGACAAGCTCACACGATATATCCTTTAGTTTGGAATGAAGCGATTCTTTATGGCCAAAGCACAAAAAGGGGCTCTCTCAGTGTGCCAACATTCAAGGGTGTACCCCTTTTCTATTTAACGAGTATTAAAAGCCCATTGCACAATTTAGCATATAGATCTTGGTCTTAAAGGTATAGATTCGTAATGACCGGAATGCAGAAAGTGATGTAAAACGAGCTGATGTATTCACAAGTTGCTTTACATGCCTAAATATATCTGTGTATGGTATTAGGAGTAAATTTTTGCTCGCATTCTGTGTATTTTGCGTCGAACACGTCAATCAGCCATTATTCCTACAGTGTGCTAAGTGCTTTTGCACGGGGGATCGGGAGCGTCGGCCTGAAATGAGCGGTGCGATCGGTGGTATTGCCATGATTGTCGGCGGTGTGTGAGTTCACATTCATTTTGTACGTGAAGCATGTTGTGTAAGGGAGAACGGCTGCAGCATGATTTTTTATTTTGCGATAATTAAGCCATTTCTAGGTCGATTTCATTAAAACAAACTATGAACATGCTCTAATTTACTATTGAAAAACTGCATTAAGGTAATAATTTTACTGCAGCTCGCAAACTAGTTAAATATCTGAAGCGCCCTCCTCCCAAAACCGGTCTATCGCTTTAAGCAACACCACATCCAAGTATATCAAAAGGTCGTTAAACTTATTTAGAGTGCAGGTGTCAGCATCACTCTCGATACCAATTCAATAACGAATTGATGAATAAATGATCAAAGATAACTTGATGAAATAAGTAAATGGAAGGATAAGCAACAATATTGTGCTACCGCTTAAAACATTACCACTATAATCATATACAGCTAAATACGGTACATCTAACTTAACTATTGAGGTAATTCAAGCTCCCACACTCAATTCCACTCTCAAAGCCTTTAACTTTGAAACGCACAGTGAATATTTGAAACCAGAGTAAGTCATCGAAATGACATTATAGCCCTCCAGCACATGGTTCTGCGAAACATTTGCCGGCGAATCAGAATTGATTATTGAGCTATGTATAATTGGTTGGTCGATCTTTGACCTATGTCTCGGATCGGGTCCTCAAAGATCTAGTTTTCGGGATTCACCAAAACTATTTTGGTCAATCGGTAATCAATAGTATATGTTTCGGGGTGTCTGGAAATATGTGGCAGTTAATTCAAAATGTCAGAAAAGTCGATTCTGAGGGTCTATATCATAGGAGCTTTCTAATAGGTAAGGGTGGTGATGTCGTCTTATTTAGATGGAAATAGTTCGTTTAACTTTATTCTGCTGTTAATAGAAGAGTCGATGTATAATTGTAGAAAATTAAAAAAAAATTAGGCCTTTATTTGTAGTACACAAATCATATTGAGACATATGAATTAAATTTTGATTAACAGACACACTGCTTTTTAAGAAGATTATTCAAACGTTACATATAAAGCGACAATTTTTTTTCCGCGATCAAGTTTACGGGCGAAAAAAGCACATATTTGCTCTTTTTCTGTATTAAAAAAGGAAAGATGAAAAAAATACAGGAGAAAATACATAAAATCCATAAAAGTGGAAAAGACGGCAGCCCTACCCCGCAGACAAGCACCGAATTTCGTCCCCAGCGTCTTAAATTTGATATAACCGGTGCGGTTTTTTCCCGCCCTTTTACGTCATCAACCTGTCACAGACGATCGCCTGGGGGCCAAATTATGTTGTTCGTTGGCGCGCTTTTGTTAGTCAGCTTGAATTCATGTCAATTGTTGGGTAGAACGGCTTTGGACGATTGGAGATGTGAGAAAAAGACCGACCGCTTCTGCTTCTCATCGTGACCAGCACCTGCGAGAAGGGTTTAGAGCTGCGATTATGATGCCCCTGTCACACTGAATGACCAGTAACGATATGAAAATGGAAATTATTTGTATATTTTTTTGTATATATGATGGGAATCTTCAGAAAAATTCTGACGGAGTTCCCAGTGCATTGTAGTTACTCAGATCGGTTCTTTGAACTGATATGTATAATGATTCACTAACGCTCAAGCTATGCATTTCGAAATGCATTTGAAATTAGAAATATCAAAAGACAATTTGAATGCATTCGGGACTGCTCGATTCCTGCTTTCTAAATGCTCCAAAGACGCTCTGAAAGCAGTTAGATCAGTCACATTGACTCGCTTAAAATACATAAAATGAATTACCGGCTGAAAAGCCTAACTTTTAATTTACACTGATCTATTAAGTACCTACTGCTAGTAAATTTTTATGTGAATACACCAATAAATAAATAATTATTCTTGCAACAATTCTTGGGGTGTGCTTAATCTGTCTTTAGAGTTACGCATGACCAAACAAAATGATTGGTGACCCTTTCTCGGGTTACAGATCAGTAGCATATATCATCGGGTGCAGAAAAAGGATAATTTTTTGTGTAGAGTCTCTCATGGCTTTAGGAAATACAAACCAGGTCAATATCGTGTCGCTATAGAGCCATGGTCAAGGGCCCAAACAATGTCTAGAGCTGTGAATAAGGCGGAAGTGCTGTAACCACAAAAGCCTCTGAAGATTCAGCTCATGTCCTTGAAGACCCATCTAAAACGAACACAAACATGCACGCCGAGTTTTGTTTCTTGCATGAACAAATATGCCTGGGATTAAGTCAAGGGTAATGAAACTGCAAGATTCAGTAATATTGTATGGCCTATCCGGGAAGATTTGTAGTGTCAACCAGGGGGTCGTAGGTTCGAATCCCACTCATCACGCTAGCTTCCATCAACAAGAAATATATCTACATTGTGCACTCTACCCAGGTGCGATTCTGGACCGGTTGGAAGAGACCACAATTTGGTCAATTTAGCATGCACCATAACATGCCCTTCAGGCGTACTCCGTAAGTGACTGTAAAATGGGCATACACTGTATGTATGCATGCCTGATTCCAATAAACCGGGGGTCATAACCTGGATTCCTGATGATTCAGTTTAGCGATGAAATACAGGTTTGCATCTACACCCCTTAAGTGTGACCATGGACCTAGGAGAGGCCCCTGGTGTGACTGGGGTTATAAAGCAACAGTACTGTAGCAATATAAATCAGATGGCTATCAAAGAAAATTGAATGGAATATTACGAGCGCGATAAATCTACCGCCATGACGAAATACACATGGGGAAATCAATTTGTAGGGAGTTGAGTGCAATGATCTTTTGTATGAGATATGTGCATAACTATTGAAATCAATTTATACTGACCGGGCGAATGAAATGGAGGTGATAAAATTGCATTTGACAGAGGGCCGTATATTCTTATAATGGTATTAAATAGTCATGCATTGTGGCGCAATAAGACCACAAATGTGATCATGTTTTACACGACACTGTGCCATTTTGAATTTCAAATGCGATTGATTATTGCTAGGCTTATCTTCTCAATGCCTCTCTTGTCAGATAGCGTATAGGCTACATTAAGAGGTTAGTGGTTATTTGTTTTTGTCTATGTGAAATGATATCAATTGAATTTCAATTCGATATGATGTTGGCCTAACCTGCGAGTTCGAGTATGTGACTGGTACAATCAGCTTTATTTTAATGGATATAACATTACGAGCAAATTATATTTTTTCAAGATGTCTCCTCGACGATACATTCGCAGACAAGGACGTGTAATAAATGTAGGAATCGTGAGGAATGTAGGAATGCCAAAAAGACATTACCATAACCCATTATGAATGTCTTAGATTATTACTGACGTCGGCTGATTGAGAATAGTCAGAGTTTCACAAAATCATGGGCCAGAGTAGCAATTTAACCATGACATATGTGATGACTTCTGATCATGTTATACTTGTTTTAATTGATTTGAGAAGTACAAACATTCCAAAATTTTACTGTAAAAGAATAAATCCATGGTAGACGTGTGCTCGATTAAACTACAACCAGTGACAATCTGAAATTCATGTCCATATTGTAGCTCGTGATGAGCGCAATCTGCCTTTAAACTCGAGGTCAGTCTAACCCGTCACGATGTCTAGAGGCCGACTCACACCTTTGCGTTTTTAGCCTGCGTCGACCGACCGTTTTGGAAAATGAAAAGCGCTCCATTGACGCAAAAATACGCAGGTCATACGGTGAGCGGACGTTTGGCGTACGCTCCTTGAGCGCAAGCTGAACGTCAGTCCAACGTCTGATCAACGTCTGATCAACGTCTGATATACTGTGCGTCCAGAGAGAGTTTTTAATTTAAAAAAAAAAAAAAAACGCTCGGCCGACGCAGGCTAAAAA